>JAPVLO010002856.1:0-110224 GCA_027257055.1 Cephalopachus bancanus | reverse complement strand
TCAGACCAATCTACAAAGTTTATTCTAGTAAGAAGCATACTGGATATGCCTAAATAAAAGGAAAATGGACATTTTGCAATTATTAATGTAGAAAACTCGTTTGCTTAGGATTTTCAATATTTTTCTGTCCTATTCTTATTTAAGCTCTCAGCATGAGACACCTCTGCTTACATTCTCTTCCATTGATCTTTGAAACACCTTCCCTTACTGGCTTTTTCTCACCTATCTAGCGGCCTCTTTTTGGTTCCTTTTGCAAGCTCTTCTGCCCTCAGAGTTGAAAGTCCCTCAAGGCCCGGTTTAAGCTTCCTTCTGTTCTGACTGTACACTCTCTTCCTAGAAAACCTCAATAGCCGTCAACAATCTAAAGAATCCAGAATGTATGTCTTTGGCCCCAGACTCCTCCTTGATGCTCCAGACCTACTGCCTTTTGTTTTCCCTTGAATGGAAACATATTCAAACTCAACATGTCGAAAACCAAATATGATTTGCTTCCTGTGTATGTTGGTGAATGTTTCCATTCTCGTGCAACTCAGAAGCAAAGCACCTGAAATCCTAAGCCCCTCATGTCTAATTCATCAGCATGTTTTTACCACCGAAATTTCAAATATCTCTATTTACCATTCATTTCTGTTTACTGCCACTACTCTAGCCACCATTGCTGCTGGAAAACCACAACACGCTTCCAACTCAGTTCCTTGATTTCGATGTCTCCACACTCATGCTAGAGACGCTTTTCAAAACTCATTTTTGTTTTGGAATCGTCCCACCCCCACAACCTTTGCAGAGTTGGGTCTTTCTCACTGGGTGTGACTACACTGGTCTGCATCTGGCCCCTTGGATACAAACTCTTAAAGAACCGTGTTCCTTTCCGTATCTCCTTGCATCACTATGTACTCATTTGTGTGATTATCTGATGAAGGTCTGTGTCTACCATGAGAGCTCCTTGAGAGCAGGAACTGTGTCTGTTTATTTGTCACTGGTTTTCCAGCATCAAGAACACCTTAAACACGCATGTGAATAAAATGACACATGTAAAATTCATCTAGGACTTCAGGTACCTGTGCTGTCTAAATGTTATTTTTTTTCAGCCAATGAAGACACATAGAACCTCAAACAGAAGTTCCTACTTGCTCCATAATAAAATATGTAAAGTTCTCTGAAATATGTAAATTGCTTTGTGGAAAAGTTCAAACACTAAATAAAACAAGCACCATACAGCTCAGCTATCAAAAGAATAAATTCTAATTAAAAAATGCAATGTCATATTAGGTCAAAGAAGGAATCATTATACATCAATTTAGGATATAGTCTAAATGTAACCTAATAATATTAAATTAAAATTGTGATTAAAACTGTAAAATGTGATATTTTATCATCAAAAGTTTTTAATACTGCAAATTCACTTGTATATTTTAAAAGATTTGTGATTAGTTCTCATAGATGAAATAACTAATCACTTTAGACTTAGTGTTAACAATCTGTTTGATAATGTAGGCAGGATCTAGTCTGTCTTATTCACCACTATATGTTCACTGTCTAGTACGATGTCTGTTGCATAGTGTGTATTCAATAAAACACATAGAATGCACACAGATATTTATTCATAAACAAATTGAAAATTTTTACATTAATGGATCTAAAAACCTGAATATTGTGTGAGCACATAAACATAAAAAAACATAAATCCTATTCCTTCCATAATCACAACTGCTAAATGGCTTCTCTACCAAAGTTATTTTTCCTTTTTTCTTTTTTAATTTTTAATTTTAAAGATGTGGGGTACAATTATGGGTTAGGTATACAAAGTTCAATTTGCAGGTATCCTTGTTGATGAGGTGTGTACCCCACCCTCCCCTGGCAGTTTCCCACTACTGCCAATTCCTTTCTTACAGTATTATGATAGTTATTCAAGTTCTGCTTATGAGTGAGAACATGTGATACTCGGCTGCTTCTGTGATATATCACTCAGTATTATAGCTTCTAAGTCCAGCCAAGTTGCTGCAAAGTTCATAATTTTGTCCTTCTTTATGGCTGTGTAATATTCCATTGTGCATATGTACCACATTTTTTGATCCAGCTGTCTTACGATGGACAGAATGGTTGGTTTCGTGTTTTTGCTATTGCAAATAATGCTACAATGAACATGAGTGTGCAAGTATCTTTTGCCAAAGTTTTCTTATCCTTTATTTTAATAATTTCATCTAGTGATGCTTATTCACACAAAATACTAAATTATATACTGTCACCCAAATATGGAATATAATGCTCTTAAAGCTGTAGCTATTTCCCTTCAATAAGCATCCTCAGCATGTCTACCACTGCTAAAAATGTCATTCCTTTGACCCTACCATTAAAATGACAAACTTTGATGTTTTCTTTAAAACTGGAAAAATAATACTGATATATGTCATTAAAAGTTACGACTACTCATATTGAAGTTACTAATTGAAAATTTAATTTTCTTTCTTGTAAATGATTTCAATATTTACTCATGTTTCAACCAGAACAGTCCAAGGTCTTCAAATAGATTCCTAATGTGAAGGGAAAAAAAATAGATCCTCATAGATACACATACATAATGATGTAAGTATAAAAGTGTGATATTTGCTGCCACCTTGTGACTGAGTATAATATATGCTCCATTGTCTTAAACTGAGAAGAAAAATTGTTTTTCCCCACAAAGTCAACATGAAAGACAGATTACAAGACTAAATGCTCAAAGTGTTACAATATTTGCCGAATTTACAAAGTTACAGTATAGGCTGCAGCACAGACAGAAAATACTATAATTACCTACACTGTGCATTTTGACATTAAGCTCCTGAACTTCCAAAAGAGTCTATTTATCTGCTATCTAGTTACTAAAATAATTGTTATTCATAAAGAAGATAGTGAATGAAAAGGAAAGCAAGTCTGGGGGTTGGTTATCTGCTTTTCTCCTTCTACAAACACATACAACTCAGATCCCTTGCATTGAAAGGAGAAGTAGTCCATTTTTTTACATCATTAATAGAGAAGTAAGGGAATCCTTTTCCATTATCATCTGGTGTTGACCAAATTAGTTGAGGTTGATAATTAATTCTATTATTTAGGGATAGTTTCAAATTACTATTTCATCATGGCTTATACATTTTTCTGGCTTCTGATTTCTTGCCAATAAGGCTAGAGGATTTAAAAGAAGAAACCTAAATTTGTCCATATATTGCAACTGCAAAGGAAAATCTGAAAGTAAATAACAGGGTTTGCTTTTTAAAAAATGATTAGGGATCGTACTATGTACAGAATTAATGATCTCTTCATTCAAGAATAAGATAATCAAAAGTTGGATCAAATGTGGTTGGGAAATAAAAAGAATGGTTCATTGAGGGCTGAATTTCTGGCATCCATTTCTTGAGCTCACAAAAGCCCCTATGTATAAATTGTACAATTTATGAGTACAACAGCATGTAAGTTGTATATTAGCATTCATATTCCATCACATGAAAACAAATTATGAAATTCTACTATATTAGTTTATTCATGTATTGAATAATTATTAAAGACACACTACCTACCCATAAGGAACTTGCAAAGAGACTATAAGCTAGTGTCCCCAAAATTAAATGGTAGATATGTAGTCAAGAATAAGTCTATTTAAGCATAATATCTTCTATTGACAAGATAAACAATAGGAGAAAATGATATCACAGAGACAAAGCATGGTCCATTCCGTCTTATTCAAATGGCTAAAACACTGTGGACACCTAACCCATCATCATCTCTGTCTTACTAACAGGCCTCCCTACTTCTCCCTGTTTCTTTGCTGAGATGATGGAATAGACATTATGAGTTAAACTCCATTCCTTGGATTTATATTTTCCTACAATTGGATCAGGCTTCATAAAATAATTTTTAAAAAGATCGGGCTGTTAAGAAATATTCTAGTCCATGAGAAGTAAACTACATAGCTTAAAAAACACTGGGATCTTTGATCTCTCATTAGAGTGTGAGACTGGGTTTTATCTGCCAGATTTTTATTCTCAGCATTTAATAGTAATTAGCACAGAGGAGGCACTCACAAAATGGTTGCTGAAAGACTGAATTTAGGCAAAAAAAGATTCCTGAATTAACTGTGCAGTCACAAGTACTTAATATATAGGTTTTCTAATTTCTGTTATAAACAGTTCCATGAAGACAAATCTTAGTGAACACTTACACTTTCGAAACCCTCGGCTCATTAACTTAACTTTGGAGACACAAACATAATGACCTGAAATTTTATGTTATATGGCTTTCTACCTCTATAACATAACATAGTTTTACAAATAGCTACAGCTCAGAATCAGGAAAATAAGCATGCATACCATAGTACAATACCTTTCAATTTAATTGCCACATCAATATAGGACTGCAAAAATGCCATGGATACTGCTTGCCCTATGTGAAAAAAAAATTCAACAAAATACATGTGTATCTCCAAAGCACCCACACTTAGATATAACAAACATATAGATTTATGGGGTTTCCCAAAATTGTTATTTCTTAATGAGAAGTATCTTGGTCTATAGCCCTCAATAAGGTCCAAACATTTAAGGGGGTTTCAAAGGCAAACAACTTTCTGCATTTCTGCAAGGAATGTAGTTGAATGGCTATTATTTGAAGATAAAAGCAATAAATTTACTACAAATCTTAAGAACTGTTAATACTTTAAAAACCATTGGCTTGAATAAAAGTTTATAAAAATTAACATCTAGCTTAATCACTAACCTTTAATTTTTTTTAATTTTAAAGATGTGGGGTACAATTCAGGATTAGGTACATAAGCGGTCATCATACAGGTGAAGTTTGGGCTTCCCTTGGGTCCTCACTTGGCCTGGTTTGGGATGAGGTGCCCTTATTGATGCTATGTGCCAAACCCCCCCAACCTCCCTGGGAGTGTCCCACTACTGCCAATCTTGTAGTAGTATGATAAATGTTCAGGATCCACTTATGAGTGAGAACATGTGGACTCAGTTCTTTTTTTCTGTGATAGATCACTGAGTAATTAGCCTTTAACTTGTAAATCACATATAAGCCAGTTGTACGATCCCAGAACCAGTTAGAAGTGAATACCTCAATGTGTGCAGACAACCTGAGACATATGAAAGCTCTGTCATTTTTACAACATGTGATATACAGAATGCAAAAATTAAATCTCTGTACTTTTAGATGTCCTAAAAGTTGCCTTCTATTAGGCTAAGTAATATAGACAGTTTCTTCTAAAGGTTCATACAACCGGCATAGAAGACCACTATGCTGTCAGATGCTATGACTGTCGCGTTAAATGTCTCTTCTGTTAGTTCCACTGTAAGTTCCAAAGGTAGCTGCCTCTTCCTGTCTCTGTAAACAGTTTAGATACTCATCTTGAGTATCTAAAATGTTTGAAAAGAAATTAATTTAAATATAGATATATAATTAAAAATATTTAAGCTCTTCTCATAAGCAAGCATATGAGAAGTTACACAAACTTTTGAATTCATACTATCTTAATAGTTAAAAGTCATGATATTTTGAAACCTTTACCTGGCTTCCTACCTTCAACAACTCTGAGATGCTTCCTGACTCAGAAATTGTGAAGTTTTAGCCAATTCCAAAATTAAAATTTGTTCTACTACTAATAAAGTAGTGCCATTTTGCTTCTTTATATAACTATATTAATTGATCATCCAAAAAGGTCAAGCACTCTGGTGGACACTAGGGAAAGTGGTAAGCAAAACAGACATAGTCTCTGACCACATGGCACTGCTAGCTAAGGAAAAGAAAAACTGATTACTGAATAAATATATAATTATAAATGGTGATCAGTTTATGAAGAAAGGTAAAACATACAACAAGAAATCATAACAGGGAGTTTTTTTAACTTTTAATTTTTTTATTTTAATTTTTTTATTTCAGAGTTGTCGGAATACATGTGAGGATTTGCCACATAAGTAAATTACTTGCAGGTGGGGTTGGTGCTCCATTGAGCCCCCTCTCCCCCGGTAGTGGACATGATAAACAGAGATTTTTAGATTGGGAAACCCAAAGTCTGCAGATAGAGAATCAGGAAAAGAACGTTTTAGACAAGGAGAATAAAGTATGCAAAAGCTGAGACATAAGAGAGTCTAGCACATACAAGGTACTGAGAGAAGGAAAATCTGACTAAAACAAGATGGAAAAAGGAGCAAATGGCATGAGAAAATTCTAGGCTAGGCAGTGACTGGATCATAAGAAGCCATATGAGCTGAGAAGTTTGGATTTTATCCTAAGTGCATCAAGTTATGAGTGGATTCCAAATATGTGAAAACCTTTCATTAGATTAGTCAATAGACTGATAGATACATTCGTTCATCAATGTATGTGGTAAAATACATTTTGAATTTGTAAATATTCCATTGGAAGTTTGTACAGATTGTTGGTACACAGAAGGAGCATCGAACTTGATTAAAAACACAAAACTTGTAAGCTAAATATTAAAGGAAAAATAAAACTCAAGGAGACAGAGAAGGGAGGCAGAGGCAGTACATGGAGCAAAGGCACAGCAAGCGCAAAGGCACGGTGGCCTGAAAAGCATGGTGCAATCAGAAATGCAAACACTGATAGTAGCTAATGATAGTAAGGACAGGTAATTTTTTAGCTATAATAATAGTTTTAATTACGTTACTTTTAAAAAGGAAGAAGCCTTATATTTCCAAAATATACAGGGGAGTATTTATGGATAAAATTATACATTTGAGAATGATACAAAATAACAAAGGGGGAGTGAAGGAGCAGGATTAGCCATGGGGTGATGGTGGCTGGGGCCAAGTTGATAGATGCCAGGAGGTTTGCCTATTATCCTGTCTATTTTAGGGCATGTTCAAAATTTTCCTGTAATAACACATTAAAAAGAAAGGAAGAAAGAGAAGAAGCAATAATTTCAGAGAACTGAAGGATTCAATGTGCCGCATAATAATGTTTCATTCAACAATGGACCCCATATATGATTATGGTCCCATAAGATTACAAAGGAGCTGAAAAATTCCCATCACCTAGGTGTTGCAGCCATTGTAACATCATAGCACAACACATTACCCAGGTGTTACGGTGATGCTGAGACTACAGGCACGTGCCACCATGACTGGCACCTTTTTTTTTTTTTTTTTTTTGTAGAGAGCTGGTTTTGCTGCATTGCCTAGGCTGGTCTTGAACTCCTAGGCCCAAGCAATCCTCCTGCCTTGGTTTCCCAAGTGCGAGGATCACAGGTGGAGACAAGTGTCCAGTCTATTGTTTTAGAGTCTACTCTTTCTACTTATAAAATAAAAATGAACAGCTTCAGGCAGGTCCTTCAGGAGATATTCCAGAAAAAGGCATTGTTATCAGAGGAGATAACAGCTGCATGCAGGGTACTGCCCCTAGAGACTTTTCAGAGAGACAATATATGAGTGTGGAATACAGTGATACTGATGATCCTGACCCTGTGTAGGCCAAGGCTAATGTGTGTGTTTGCATTTTCGTTTTTAACAAAAAAGTTTTAAAAGTAAAAACTAAATCTAAAAAGTTTAAGAACAGAAAACAGCTTATACAATAAGGATATAAAGAAAGAAAGAACTTTTGTATAGCTGTACAATATGCTTGTGTTTTAAGCTACATGTTATTATGAAAGGGTCAAAAAGTTAAACAAATTAAGACTTATAAAGTAAAAAACTTACATTAAGCTAAGGTTAATTAGTAATTGAAGAAAAATATTTTTTATAAATGTAGTGTAGTTTAAGTGTATGGTATTTATAGATCTACAGTAGTGTACAATGTCCCAGGCACTCACACTTGCTGACTCACCCAAAGTAACTTTCAGTCTTACAAGCTCATTCATAAGCATCCTTTACAGGTGTGCCATTTTTTATCTTCATACCATATCTGTAGTGTACCTTTTCCATATTTAGGTTGTTTAGATACACAAATGTCACCACGTTGTATCTGTCTACAACACTCAGCAAGGAACACGCTGTACAGGTTTAGGTTACACCATATACCACAGGTTTACACCATCTAGGTTTGTGTAAGTATACTCTATTATGTTCTCCAAAGAAATTGTCTAACAATGCATTTCTCAGAGCATATCCCTGTAGTTAAGTGACACATGACAGTATTATAAAATAAAGTTCTAGATCTGAGGTCAGGCTCAGCAGCTTATGCCTGTAATCTCAACACTTTGGGAGGCCGAGGCTGGAGGACTGCTTGAGCCCAGGACTTCAAGACCACGTAGTGACACCTTGTCTCTACAAGGAAATTAAAAAATTAGCTGGGCATGGTAGCACATGCCTATAATCTGAGCTACTTAGGAGGCCAAGGTGTGAGGATTGCTTGAGTCCAGGAGTTTGGTGAGCTGTGATCATGCCACTGCACTACAGCCTGGTTGACAGAGTGAAACCTTGACTCAAAATAATAAAATAAAAAAATAAGACTCTAGATCTAGGTTTCAATATCATCTCAGCATTTTCTACTGTATGACTCTAATTGATCACATAACTCTTTGGGCCTCAGTGTTCAACTCACATAGTGTAACATAACATAACTCACATAACGTAATACATAACAGTTGTACTACATTAGCTTTAAGGTCTTTTTGAACACCAAATTCCATGACACTAAAAAGTTACATCCTCAATACCAAAATTAGTAAAGACCCACTTTCTTATTTACTATACTTTTCTTATTTACATATTTTCATTTTCCTGCCAGTCTTTTCTTTTTTCCTAATTCATTCCGTCTTCTCTTATTGCAGTACCTCCCTTTTCCTCTACTCTCACCTGCAAATTCACCTACTCCTTGGCTTTCTTTTTTTTCATTATAAAGATGTAGGGTACAATTCAAGATTAGGTATACAAACGTTGATTATGCAGGTACCCTTGTTGATGAGGTATGCCCCTCCCTCCCCTAGTAGTTTCACTCAACTGCCAATTCCACTCCCTTCCCCTGACAGTTTCCCATTACTGACAATTGCTTTCTTATAGTATTATAATTGTTCAAGGTCCACTTATGAGTGAGAACATATGATACTCTGTTCTTTGTTTCTGTGATAGATCACTGAGTATGATCGACTCTAAATCCATCCAAGTTGCTGCCAAGTCCATATGTTTGTCCTCCTTTATGGCTGCATAATATTCCATTGTGAATATGTACCACATTTTTTTATCCAGTCCAACTTCGATGGGCAACATGGTTGGTTCCATGTTTTTTGCTATTGTGAATAGAGTTGCTACAAAAATACATGTGCAGGTATCTATTTTGTAGAATGATTTGAGTTCCTCCAGGTAATTCCCAGTAGGGGAATTGCTGGGTCACATGGAAGGTCAATTTCTAGTTCTCTCAGGAATTGCCACACTGTCTTCCAAAGAGGCTACACTAGTTTGCGTTCCCACCAGCAGTGCAGAAGCATTCCTTTTTCTCCACATTCTCGCCAGCATCTACTGTTGTTTGTTTTATTAATAATGGCCATTCTTACAGGGTTAGGTGGTATCTCAGTGTGGTTTTGATTTGCTTTTCTCTGATGATGAGTGAGGCTGAGCACTTTTTCATGTGTCTGTTGGCTGCCCATATATCTTCTTCTGAGAAGTGTCTATTCATGTCTTTTGCCCACTTTTTAAAGGGTCTGTTTGTTTTTTTCCTTTCAGAGCATTTGAGTTCCTTGAAGATCCTGAATGTTAGTCTTTGTCAGATATAGAGTTGGCAAATATTTTTTCCCATTCTGTGGGCTGTCTCCCTGTTCTCTTGATGGTTTCTTTTGCTTTGCAGAAACTTGTTAGTTTGATGAGGTCCCACTTGTCTATCTTATTTCTTAAGGTTTTGGCATTTAGGGTTCTGAATAGGAATTGGTTGCCATTTCCAATTTCCATAAGAGTGTCTCCTGCATTTTCTAAGATCCTCATACTTTGAGGTTTTACATTTACGTCTTTGATCCATTTAGAGTTAATTTTTGTGTATGGTGATAGGTAGGGGTCCTGTTTCAATCTTTTGCATGTGGTCAGCCAGTTTTCCTAGCACCATTTAATGAATAGGTTCTCCTCTCCCCAGTGGTTGTTGTTGGAGCTTTGTCAAAGATGAGTTGGTTGAGGAAATGAGGCTTTGCTTCCAGAATCTCTATCCTGTTCCATTGGTCTATGTGCCTGTTCTTGTACCAATACCAGGCTGTTTTGATTACTGTAGCCTTATAGTAAAATTTGAAGTCTGGAAGTGTGATACCTCCTGCTTTGTTTCTTTTGCTAAGCATTGTTTTGGCTATCCGTGGTCATTTATGTTTCCATATGAATTTCTGCATTGTCATTTCCAGGTTTGAGAAGAATGATGTTGGTGACTTAATGGGTATTGCATTGAATCTGTAGATTGCCTTTGATAGGATGGACATTTTAACAATGTTGATTCTTCCTATGCATGAGCATGGAATATTTTTCTGTTTGTTTGTGTCTTCTTGGAAATCTTTGAGCAGCGTTTTGTAGTTCTCATTGTAATGGTCTTTCACTTCTCTGGTTAGGAAGATGCCGAAGTATTTCTTTTGGGGGGGGGTATTGTAAATGGGATTGTGCTTTTTATTTGGTCTCTGCCTGCTTGCTGTTGGTGTATAGGAATGCAACTGTCTTTTGCATGTTTGTTTTGTACCCTGAGACTTTGCCGAAGTCCTTTATCGGTGCAAGCAGGTTTTTGACAGATAAAGCATTTTCATATAAAAATGCTTTTGTTTGACATTAAACCTTTAAACTTCAATTTTAAAATCAAATAAAACAAAAAAGGAAATTAACTCCAAGATTCCTATGAAAAGAAAAGCATCCAAAGTATGCCTAATATAAAGACAACGTACACATTGAAAAGGTGGGGGGAAGTCCACAACAGCAACAACATGGAGTCAACCTAGGTGGTGGATTAGATAAGGAAATTGTGGTACATATACAGCACGGAATACTATGCAGCCATCAAACAGAATAAAATCATGTCCTTTGCAGCAACAAGGATGCAGCCAGAGACCATCATCTGAGTGAATTATCACAGAAGCAGAAAATGGGAAAACCACATGTTCTCCCTAATAAGTGGAGGTTGAATGCTGTATGCACATGGGCAAAAGGATGGGAACAACAGACACTGGGAGCTCCCAAGAGGGGGCAGGTAAGGGCTGAAAACTGCACACTGAGTACCATCTCCACTACCAGGGTGATGGGCTCAAGAGAAGCCCAGGTCACATCATCACACGGATTCCTATGTAACAAACCTGCACGTGTATCCCTTGGATCAAACAGAAAATTTAATAAAAGAAGAACTGAAAGTCTCACTTGCTTCCTCTAACAATTGCATTATACTAAAGTTTGCAAAACACTTCACATATAACAGCAAATCCTATCTCTATATAAAATGGAAATATATAACATGTTATTGCAAATAGAGCAAATCCAAATTGACTATCTGATATTCCACAAAAATATTTAAAACAATACTTCAATAAGTTAATTCCACTAATAAGGTCAATTTCCTATTTAGCTATAAATATTAATTTACTATCTATTCCAAGTATTTTACGACCACATACTATTCCACTGAGGTCAACATTATTCCATTAAGGTTTCTTCCACTACTGCCCAACTGCCACCTTTTAAAAACATGAAGTTGGCTTTTAAAAATATATATTATTTTTATTTTAAAGATGTGGAGTACAATTCAGGGTTAGGTATATAAGTGGTCACTGTACAGGCAAAGTTTGGTGATGTTATATGTCTGGTGATGTTATTGATGTGATTGATGTTATGTCCCCACAGTGTCCCACTGCTACTAGTCTTTTTCTTAAAGTATTATTATAAATGTTCAGGGTCCACTTATGAGTGAGTACATGTATTCCTCAGATCTTTGTTTCTGTGACAAATCACTGAGTATTATAGACTCTAATTCTATCCAGGTTGCTGCAAAGGTCATAATTTTGTTTTTCTTTATGGCTGCATAATATTTCATTGTGTAAATGTACATTATCTTTATCCAGTTCGCCTTCAATGGGCAGCACGGTTGGTTCCATGTTTTTGCTATTGTGAATAATGCTGCAATAAATATATGTGTACAGGTATCTTTTTTATAGAGTGATTTGAGGTCCTCTGGGTATATTCCCAGAAGGGGGATTGCTGGGTCGTATGGAAGGTCAATTTTTAAATCTTTTAGAAATTACAGGAGGTATCACACTTCCAGACTTTCAACTCTACTGTAAGAGTACAGTAATCAAAACAGACTGGTATTGATACAAGAACAGGTATACTGACCAATGGAACAGAATAGAGATTCTGAAAGCAAAACTCAATTTCTCAATCAACTCATCTTCGACAAATACTCCACCAACAACCACTGGGGAGAAGAGAAACTATTCAGTAAATCATGCTGGAAAAACTGGCTGACCACAAGCAGAAGACTGAAACAAGATCCCTACCTTTCATCATACACAAAGATCAACTCTAAATGGCTCAATGATCTAAATGTAAAACCTCAAACTATAAGAATCCTAGAAGAAAATGTAGGAAATACCATTACGGAAATTGGAATAGGCAACCAATTCCTGATCAACTCTCCAAAAATGAATGCTATAAAAGACAAGATAGTCAAGTGGGACTTCATCAAACTGAAAAGCTTTGCAAAACAAACCATCAAGAGAGCAGGGACACAGCCCATGGAATGGGAAAAACTATGTGCCAACTGTAAATCTGAAAAAGTCCTAACAATCAGGATCTACAAGGAATCAAACATGCCGTAAGGAAAAAAACAAACAACCCTATTAAAAAGTGAGCAAAAGATATGAACAGACACTTCTCTGAAGACATATGAGCAGCCAACAGATACATGAAAAAATGCTCAGCCTCACTAATCATCAAAGAAATGCAAATTAAAACCACACTGAAATACCACCTAACTCCAGTCAGGATGACCATCATCACTAACTCAAAAAAATAACAGAAGCTGGAGAGGATGCAAGGAAAGGGAACACTTCCATATTGTTGGTGGGAATATAAACCAGTATAACCAACTGCAGAAAAGCATGAAGTTTTAGGCCACTAGATTATTTTAGAAAATTATCCCTGACTGTATCTAAGCTATAAAAGTGCTCCAAGTATTTGTTTTCCTTGATAACACATATCTTCATCTTTTTTATTCAAAACAAGAAATTTTTGACTCATACAGAAATATGAAGTTAAAAGGTAGAAAAATTAAAATCAATCCCACTGAATTTGTTTCAAAGATGCAAGAAAATTTTTGTAGTAAACTTTTTTTATTGAAGTATAACATTCACACAGAAAATAACAACAATTTTAAGTGGATAGTTTCATGAATTTTTACAAAATAGACACATCTGTTTTGTTTTGGTTTTTTTGAGTTGGAGTCTCACTCTGTCACCCAGACTGGAGTGCAGTGGCCACTCCCGGCCACCGCAGCCTCGACCTGCTGGGCTCCGGCGATCCTTCCACCTTAGCCTTCGGAGTAGCTGGAACTACAGGCGCGCGCTACCATGCCCGGCTCATTTTTTATTTGTTGTAGAGATGAGGTCTCGCCAAGTTGCCCAGGTGGGTCTCGAACCTGCAGGCTCAGGCAATCCACTCACCTCAGCCTCCCAAGGCACAGGATTACAGGCTGAGCCACCGAGCCCGGCTAACACATCTGTTTAACATCCACACAGAGTAAGATACAGAACTTTATCAGCACACACACAAGCCTTTTTCTTTTTTTCTTTTTAGATAAGGAAAGATAGTTTATTTAGAAAGTAAAACAAGAGATTCACAGATTCATGTCTCAAGGAAGAGAAGGGGCCAGATGCTTGAAAAAAACATGGTCTCACGGGCCCTCTTCTTATCGCACCCTGTCATTACCCTCTCCCAAAAGTAACCACTATTCTGACTTTATTCACAGTGTGGTTTGAATGCTGGCACTGCCCCCCACTTCAAATGAATCCTAATAATCAGTGTGATGTTATCAGAAGGTGGGGCCTTTGGAACACGCTTAGGTCATGAGGGCAGAGCCCTCATGAATGAGATTAGTGCCCTTGTCAAAGACATCCCAGAGAACTCGCTTGTCCCTTCTTCCTATCGTGGGAAGGACACAGTGAGAAGACAACATCTATGACTCAGGAAATGGGTCCTCACCAGACATCAAATCTGCCAGTGCCTTAATTTGGACTTCCCAATTTTCAGAACGGCGAGAAATAAATGTCTGCTGTTTATAAGCTAGTTTGTGATATTTTGTTACAATAGCCCAATCAGACTAAGATAATCATCCATAAATGCTGTCAGTTTTTAAGTTTATAGAATGGAACTACAGTTTCTGTTCTTTTTGTGACTGCTTCTTTTGCTCACCATTGTTTTATACATGCTGTTAACATAAAAAAGAAGTTTTTCTTTTGCAATGCTGTGAAATATTCATAAGATGAGAATACTATAATTGACTTTTCATTCTACTGCTCATGGGCCATGCATTATTTCTAGTTTGGGACTATCATAAATAAAACTACTATGAAGACTATACAATAATGTTGTCTTTTGGTGAACATGTCTGTGTGTTTTGTTAAGCATACCTAGGAATGAAATTGCTGATGCATGAGACAGACATAGCTTCAGGTTTAGTAACACTGCCAAATATTTTCAAGTTTTCATTGTACCAATTTTCATTCCTACCACCAACACACAAAAGTTCTTAGAGCCCCATAACCTTGTCAACACCTTGTATTTCTTTTTAATCTTATCCGTTCTGGTAAGTATTGGTATCTCTTGTGATATTGTTTGCATTTCTACCTATAGTTTACTTGTTAATTGCAAAGGGGAAAAATGCATTTTATAAAGAAGAGAAGTAGGAATTTCCACCTTAACTCAGTGATCAAATGCAGTATCCCTCAGAAGAAGCAGACATCATGCACTTTAGGATAAGACAAAATATAATGAAGCCAGCACTATGAAGTGTTTGTACTCAAAATGTTTAATGGAGCTACTTAACCTTAAATCTAACTTCCAGTTTACAGGAAATGTAAGGGAACAGAGGAACAAGGTGGACAAAAACAAATGGAAACAGACAAATCCAGAATATGAAAAAACTAGCCCTATTTATTAAAAAAGTCATTGTCATAGGGAAAAAGGGAGAGAACATCGAATATTAAGACATTTAAGAAACATATAAAATGCCATCTATAATCCTTGACTAGATTTTGGTTCCTAAAAACTATTCATAGAAAATAATATTAGGATGAGAAAATCTGAATATGAACTAACTTTGAGGTTAGGCTATAATATTTAAATATTACTGTTAATTTCATTAAGTGTGACACAGACTATGAATATACACTGGAGAATAACAATAGTTTTTAGAGATTCATAATAAATATTTATGGGTGAAATGTTGTGAAACATTCTTTGAAACATTGCAGAAGAAAATTGTAGAAAAAGGAAACAAGACAAATTTGTTAATTGTTGAATCTAGGTAGTAGCTTTATGGTTGCTCATTCTATTTTTCTTCTTACTTTTCAGCGTGTTTTTTTTTTAAATAAAAGGTTTAAGAAAGGAATCCAATTTTATGGGTGTTTATAGGCATATGTGCAAGGAGTAATTCTAGACATTAACACTATTCTTCATAATACTAATGTGCAAAAGCCCATTATTCTCTGGGTCTCTGCGCTTGCATTCTCTCTGCCTAGAATGCTCTTTCCTCACAAATCCACAAGCTCACTCCTTTGCTTTGCTGTCACTTTTCATGACCATCCACTCACCTCAACTCAATTTGTTTTCCTCCATTGTCCATAACACCATCTGACATTCTAGCTAGACTTGTTTTTACCTATCTCTTGCTACAAGTTTATTAACAAAACTTAATTTTGTTCATGGCTGTATCCTCAGAGCTTAGGGCTGTGCCTGAAGCACAGCAAGCACAAAATAAATACTTATCTTTTTAAAACAATTTTTAAAATCCTTTTGGTTGGGGAAAAATAAAATATTTATGGAATAAATATTAGTTGTTATTTATTAGCACTTACAGTGTGTTGGGCTATCAGCTAAGTACGAACTTTACCTTGTTTCATTTAATATGCTGCCCCAACCATTTAAAGTAGATATTAAGATCCCCACTTTACAATGGAAAAATAATGGAGATACACAGAGGTCAAGTATTTGTCCAGTTACAAAGCAAGATTTGATTCTATAGCATAAACTCCTAACACTACATTGCTAATCACTGCCACAGAGGATAAAATATCGGAAGAACTAATACAATGCTAACAGGAATGTTTTATAGCTCTTACTATGTATTATAAGGCTTGCAGTGTGGTAATACAAGTATACAATACTCTCTGTGCAGCCAGTAGAATATGTAGCGACCCTCAAACCCCTTGCCTGGAGGGAGGGAACGCATAGACAGCAGAAAGGGAAAGGATGATTATACAATCCCAGGATCAACATTATTGCCCTAATGAAGAGGTAAAAAAAAAAAAAGCATTGCATTTATTAAAGAAACTCATAGAAAAGTTTAGCCTTTACAGGACATCTGTTTAGGGAGATAGTTAATATATAACCTTATCTTGCTTTGCACTATACAAAATTATTTCTAATACATTTTACAATTTAAGACATCAAAACTGGCAAACCAACATGAAATCTAATACTTCTAGAAAACCTATTTCCCAATAACAAACATTATAGTTTCTTATTTAAGGTTCTTGATCTACTAGCAAAAAAATTGGCTCTTTCTAACACCTGGCCATGGAATAGAGCACACTTGCTCCCCGACTGTCACGTATTTGAAATAATGCTAGAGTTTTCAAATATTTTCCCACTGGCCTTACAGACTTTCGTGTAAGTAAGAAGGGATGGCTCCGTGACTATTTTTACAATTGTGAGTGAGAAGGCTGGGGCTTGGAGAAGTTAACTCTTTTATCTGGTCCTAGAACTAGAAAGAAATAGAACCCAAGTTTTCTAACTCTTAACTCAATATTCCCACCATAGATTTCAGCAAGAGAGTTTAAGTTTTAGTCTGGCAGTTTTTAAACATATCAACTAAGTTTTTAGCATATTTATAACACATTTAGACAACCTGAGGAATTAAAGGTTCCTTAATAATTAAATTTTAAAACATTTCAAGGAAAAAAGGACATAAAAAGAAATTTATAAAGGACATCCTTCCGCCTCAGCGTTCCGAGTAGCCGGAATTACAGGCATGCGCTACCAAGCCCGGCTGATTTTTTGATTTATTGTAGAGATGAGGTCTCGCTGCCCAGGCGGGTCTCGAACCCGCAGCTCAGGCAATCCACTCACCTCAGCCTCCCAAAGGCGCGGGATTACAGGCTGAGCCACCGAGCCCAGCTCAAGATTTTTTTTTTAAAGATGATAATGCTTAGTATTGGCAAGGATGTATGAGAAACAAGGAATTCCAAACCCTGCTTGTAAAAGTATAACTTTTTTGAAGGGCAATTTGACAATTTCATTTTTAACTTTACATCTTATTTTGAAATTGTGGGGTACAATTCAGGGTAGGGTACACAAATATTCGTAGTGCAGGTACCCTTGTTGGTGAAGTGTGGCCTCCCCCTCCCCAGATTTCAACTGCAGTCACTCCCACCTCCCGCCCCCACCCCCCGCAGTTTCCCACTACTATCAATCCTTTTTTGTTTTTGAGTTGGAGTCTCACTCTGTCACCCAGACTGGAGTGCAGTGGCCGTTCCTGGCCACCGCAGCCTCGACCTGCTGGGCTCCGGCAATCCTTCCGCCTCAGACTTGCAAATAGCTGGAACTACAGGCGTGTGCTACCACGCCCGCCTAGTTTTTGATTTATGGTAGAGACAAGGTCTCGCCAAGTTGCCCAGGCGGGTCTCGAACCCACGGGCTCAGGCAATCCACTCACCTCAGCCTCCCAAAGCACGGGATTACAGGCTGAGCCACCGAGCCCAGCTGGCCTCCGTTTTTTGTTTTTTGCTTTTTTTGAGTTGGAGTCTCACTCAGTCACCCAGACTGGAGTGCAGTGGCCGCTCCCGGCCACCGCAGCCTCCACCTGCTGGGCTCCAGTGATCCTTCCGCCTCAGCCTTCCAAGTAGCCAGAATTACAGGCATGCGCTACCACGCCCGGCTGATTTTTTGATTTATTGTAGAGATGAGGTCTCGCTACCCAGGCGGGTCTCGAACCAGCGAGCTCAGGCAATCCACTCACCTCAGCCTCCCATAGGCACGGGATTACAGGCTGAGCTACTGAGCCCGGCTTATTAGTCCTTTTCTAATGGTATTACGGTCGTTGTTCATCGTCCACTAATGAGTGAGAACATGTGATACTCAGTTCTCTGTTTCTGTGAAACATCACGCAGTATTATAGACTCTAATTTCATCCAAGTTGCTGCGAAGTTCATGATTTTGTTTTTCTTTATGTCTGCCTAATATTCCATCGTGCATATGTACCACATTTTTTTATCCAGTCCTCTTTTGATGGGCAGCACGGTTGGTTCCACGTTCTTGCTATTGTGAGCAAGGTTGAGATAAACATACGTGTGCAGGTATCTTCTTTATAGAGAGATTTGAGTTCTTCCGGGTATATTCCCAGTAGGGGGAATACGGGGTCATATGGAAGGTCGATCTTTAGAACTTTTAGGAATCGCCACACTGATTTCCACAGAGGCTGTACTAGTTTATACTCCCATCAACAGTGCAGAAGTGTCCCCTTTTCGCCACATCCTCTCCAGCATCTGTTGTTTTTTGAGTTATTGACAATGGCCACTCTGACTGGAGTTAGGTGGTATCTCAGTGTAGTTTTAATTTGCAACTCCTTGATGACTAGTGAGGCTGAACATTTTTTCACGTATCTGTTGGCTGCTCGTATGTCTTCTTTTGAGAACTGTCTAGTCATATCTTTTGCCCACTTTGTAATGGGGCTGTTTGTTTTTTTCTTTTCAGCACATTTGACAATTTTTTTTAAGAGATAGGGTCTCTTTCTGTCACCCTGGCTGGAGGGCAGTGGCATGATCATAGCTCACTGTAACCCCAAACTCCAGAGCTCAAGTGATCCTCCACTTCCTCCTCTCAAAGCGGTGGGATTACAGGCCTGAATAACCACACCTGACCTGACAAAGTATTTTAAAAGCTGTAAAAACATCTATTTCCTTTGACAAATTTTGACTCCAGAAATTTTGCCAAAGGAAAGTCTCCGTGATATTCAGCACAGTGTACTAAAGCAGGCATTATATCACAAGAACGAGTATTAAATATAGTTTTAGATAAAGGGAAGACTATCAAGTATGATCTTATTTAATTCTTCTTAGCAACATAAATATATGAACATACAAAAAATGGACAGAAACATAAAAAACATTAAAATGTTAACAGCAATTATTTCTGAATAGGGGCAACTTACAGATTTTTTTTTTGTAACAAACATATCTCACTTTAAGACCACATGTATTACCTTTCTTTCAATAAGCAAATGCTGTAGATCAATATAT
Source organism: Cephalopachus bancanus (assembly GCA_027257055.1). Lineage (NCBI taxonomy): Eukaryota > Metazoa > Chordata > Mammalia > Primates > Tarsiidae > Cephalopachus > Cephalopachus bancanus. Next base: position 90,777 of record JAPVLO010002856.1, on the reverse strand, counting down.
AAAACAACTAACCTTTTCTACTCTTTCGAAGATTACGTTAGCATGCTAAGGAATGTTCACTTCCAAAGAGTCCCTTTTTAAAAATGGAAATAAATGTTTTCTGTTGAAAATCTGAAGAATACTAGTCATCCAGCATGCCAATCCAAAATAGAACTATAAGTTCTTACACTAAAAAATGTTTACAAAAAAATCTCAATTTAGTGAGTGTGGAAAATTTTACACATAATACAAACTAGATTTTCTAGTCTCTATCTTAATGTACATCTTCATTTAGCAGTTTTCAACTTCAAAATTCATTTAAAGTTTTAAAATTCATCAATCTTATAATTAATGTATAGACCCAGTAACTGGTTCTAACTATATTGGAATTTATTAGAGATTTGAGTGCATTTTATTAAATTACCATGTTTTAAAAGCATTTGTGTTTGCTAAATACAGTGACTGCTCAATGTCTGAGATACCTTAACAAGATTAGAACTCCACTTTTCCCAGAAGATGCCAAGCAACCCATTCTGCAGTTCTTCTATCAGCTTCATAAGTAGCTTGTTGGCTAACAATAAAAAGCAGCGGCAACTCTGGCTGGAGATGAGCAGTTGTGACTTGTTGACGGTCTTCAGAAACGTCAGTCTGCATTTTTAGAAAAAGAAAAAAATGTTTTGTGTCATAATAACAATATTCTGCCGGGCTCAGTGGCTCAGCCTGTAATCCTGTGCCTTTGGGAGGCTGAGGTGAGTGGATTGCCTGAGTCCGTGGGTTCGAGACCCATCTGGGCAACTTGGCGAGACCTCATCTCTACAATAAATCAAAAATTAGCTGGGCATGGTAGCACGCGCCTGTAGTTCCAGCTACTTGGAAGGCTGAGGTGGAAGGATCGCCAGAGCCCAGCGGGTCGAGGCTGCGGTGGCTGGGAGCAGCCACTGCACTCCAGTCTGGGTGACAGAGTGAGACTCCAACTGAAAATAAATAAATATATAAATAAATAATAATATTCCGACATTTGGATTTAAATGTTCCTAATTCTTATTAACTCATTCGCGACCACTGATGTGAATATTGTTCCTGGTTGCCACGGATGTGAATACTCTTAAAAATCCTGTTTCTAAATGCTGTAATGTTATCAAATGTATGTGTTATTATATTTTGCTTGAAAAGGAATAGTTAGGCAAGGAGAAAGTCAGTTGAGATAATTATCTGATATGGACTATGCAATGTTTTTTATTTACATAGTTGGTAAAAATTGCAATTTGGTCATTACTTTGTTGCAATTAGTGTTGTACAGTTGTATTTTGATGTTTCAGTGCTTTCATATCAATGTTAAAAATAATTTACCATAATTATGAAAAACTGAAGAAATATATGCTGATGAGATTTCCCAGGTCGAAGGTGAATCCAGTGAATTTATTAGTGATAATGAGAGAGATAGTGATGCAGTGCAAATGGAGAAATATAATGCAGATGTTCTATGACAGTGAATCTCGCACTGGCGAAAATGAATTGGACATTGAGTGGACAGAACACAATTCAAAAAGGAACTTAGAAGTGTTTATTGGTAATCCAGGTATCAAGGTATTTCCAAATGATCCTCAAAGTATAAGTGAAATTGTCAAACTATTTATTGGAGATGATTTTATAGAAATGATCGCAACTGAAACTAATGGGTATTATGATCAGATGCACCACAGATAGAAATGTCCAAAGAAATAAAAAAGTGGCCGAGATGAAAAAAGTTCTAGCATTAACTATTTTGATGGGACAAATTAAGAAAACCATAATACATGGTTATTGACCGACACGTCTGTCAAGTACAACACCTTTCTTTTCAAAAATGACATAGATTCCTACAAATTTTGTTGAATTTTGCATTTTTCCAATAGTGCAGAAACGTAGTCAAATCTAAGCAGATTATGCAAAATTGAACCCATAATAAATTATGTTTTAAATAAGTTCAACACTGTGTACAAACCTGAACAAGAACTTTCCTTGGATGAATCCATGATACCTCATTGTGGAAGACTGTCTTTTCCCGTTTATAATCCGAATAAAAACAAAAAGTATAGAGCAACCCCTTCAGGTTCCCTCCCACTGTGGGAGCTTTTCTGTCCTATCAAAAAATCCTGCTATTCAAAATAAATAAATAAATAAAAACAAAGTACGAGATGCTAGTCAGAGTGGTGTCTGTAGCAAATACCGGATATCTCTGCAACTTTCAGCTGTACTGTGAAAAAGGGGACAATTTAGAAAATACCATTTCCCTTGTTCTTAATGACAGAAGTTTGCGGCAACCAGCTTCACATTTTTTTCTATTTTCACCTGCTCTCAGTATTAGGAAAGTGAAAAATTTGCCAGTCACAAAGGTGTTAATAAAGTCACAAGCAAAAAACAAGTTTGTGAAACAAATTCAACAGTAACAGAAATGTTCTCCCAGTTTCCTAAAAATTTAATGCTCCCAACATACCTACATAGGTTTTTTGGGGTTTTTTTTGAGTTGGAGTCTCACTCTGTCACCCAGACTGGAGTGCTATGGCACGCTCCTGGCCACCGCAGCCTTGACCTGCTGGGCTCCGGCGATCCTTCCGCCTCAGCCTTCCAAGTAGCTGGAACTACAGACGTGCACTACCACGCCCGGCTTTTTTTTTTTTTTTTAATGTAGAGATTAAGTCTTACCAAGTTGCCCAGGCAGGTCTCGAACCTGTGGGCTCAGACAATTCACTCACCTCGGCCTCCAAAAGCGCAGGATTACAGGCTGAGCCACCAAGCCCAGACTGCCTGTATAGTTTAAACATTATGAAACCAACTGACTTCCAAAGGAGTTAAATATAAATTAACACCTATAAGGAGTAAATACATTATAAAGAAACAAAAACAATAAAACAACAACAAACAATAAATAAAAATGCTGATAGAGCTATCTCAAAAGGTAAAAGAACAGATAACCAAAAACTAAACTCTTTCATACAAGAACTTAAAATATAATAAATGACACATTACAAAACAATGAAGAGCATGGCAGATTGTATATATGCATTCAATTTCACTCCCTGAAGAACACAGCAGTGGGTTTTTTTTTTTTTTAACGAGATAACATATAAGCCGGGCTCGGTGGCTCAGCGTGTAATCCTGCGCCTTTGGGAAGCTGAGGTGAGTGGATTGCCTGAGCCCGCGGGTTCAGACCTCATCTCTACAATAAATCAAAAAATCAGCCGTGCATGGTAGCGCATGCCTGTAATTCCGGCTACTCGTAAGGCTGAGGCAGAAGGATCGCCGGAGCCCAGCGGGTCGAGGCTGCGCTGGCCGGAAGCAGCACTGCACTCCAGTCTGGGCGACAGAGTGAGACTCCAACTCAAAAAAAAAAGAGATAAACATATATATGTGAAGAAAGGAAAAGAGAAAAGGTAGTAAAATTTAGAAGCTGGAGAATAGAATAGTAACTAACAGGAAAGTCTGCAAACCAAAACCCTAAACCACGAGAGGAAAAACTAAGAAACAACTCAGTTTCAACTACAGAATTCTAAAATTGCTCAGGAACTGTGAGTGTCCTGTATATCTGGAATTGGGTAAGAAATATTGGAGGGTAAGGAGGACTAGGTCAAAGCTTTTGAGAAGTACTTAGATCCCCAGATTCCCCTCCCTAACTCCATGTGCTTAGGACAACTGTCCTTACACCACACCAGCAGATATCTGGACACACCTTAATGTTGGATGTGCTGAGCTTAAGAAGAAAATATCTAATTAGCAGTTAGATATATGGGAAAGGGTCTCCATGGAAACACGTGACCTGAACGCTCAGATCTGAGAAGGAGAGTTGTTAATGCCACAGAAACAGATGAGATCACTTGGACAGTGTGTTTCAAGCATCTATCATTGTACAGCAAAACACCCCAAAATCTGGTAGCTTAAAAGAATCATTTCCCTTGCATCTATCTGCAAGTTCATCTCTGCCTTGTATGCCATTAGCGGGCTATTTCTGCTAGAGTTAGTATTCCTGACAATTAGGAGGTCATTCCGGGCTGTGGTCTAGGGCCTGCTCTTCATACAGGTTTCCAATATTTCTTACCCAATTCCAGATATACAGGACACTCACAGCTCCTGAGCAATATACAGGTATCTCCTCTAGCTGGTCAGTCTAACATCAAGGTAGCGGGGTTTCAAGAATGAGCAAACCAAAAGAGCAAGACAGAAGCACATGATATTTTGTGAAATATAGCCATCATTGATAAACGATGCCATATATCTGTTGGTCAAGGCAGTTCCAAAGGCCCATCCAGATTCAAGGAGACTGCATTATAGACTCCATTATACCCTAGACACAGTGATAAGGTCACCTGATAAAAAGAGACTTCTATGCTGAAAACTACAAAAAACTGCTGAAAGAAAATTTAAAAGATATAGATAAGTCTTTTAATAACAGGGAAAAGACACAGGAAGACATTCTGTGTTTGTGGATTAGAAGACAATATTATTAAATTGTCCACACTACCCAAAGCAATCTACAGTTTCAATGCAATCCCAATCAAAATCCCAATGGCATTTTTTCCCCAGAGATTAAAAAACCATCCTAAAATTCATTGGAATTTCAAAGGACCTCAAATAGACCAAACAATGCTGAGTAAGTAGTACAAAGCTGGAGACCTCACACTTTCTGATATCAAAACATATTACAAGCTACAGTAATCAAAACAGCTTGGCATGAAAATAGACATAAAAATCAATGAATAGAGACTCCAAAAATAAACACTCTTGTTTATGGTAAAATGATCTGTGACAAGGGTGTCAAAGACCACTCAATAAAGACAAAGCCGTCTCTTCAATGGAGGATATTGGGAAAACTTGATATCCACATGTAAAAGAATAAAGATGGACACTAATCTTACACCATGTACAAAAATTAAGTCAAAATGGATTAAAGACCTAAACTTATAACCTGAAACTAAAACTCTTAGAAGAAAACATAAAGGAAAAGTTTAATGACATTGGAATGGGAAATGATTTCTTGGATATGATACCCAAAGCACAGGCAACAAAAGCAAAAATACACAAACTAAACATCTGGACAGCAAAGAAAACAATCAACAGAGTAAAGAGACACCCTATAGAATGAGAGAAAAGATCTGCAAACTATATATGAGATAAGGGGTTAATATCCAGAATATATAAAGAACTCTTGAGCCCAGTGTGATGGTTCACACCAGTAATCTCAGCACTTTGGGAGGCAGACAAGAGGATTGCCTGAGCCCAAGGGCTCAAGAATAGCCTGGACAACTTGGAGGCACCTTGTCTCTACAATAAATAAAAAAATAAGCTGGGAGTGGTGGCACGCCCCTGTGGTTCCAGTTATGTGAAGGCCAAGTAGAATGACCACCTGAGCCCAGCAGGTCGAGGCTGCAGTGGCCGTGAGCATGCCATTGCACTCCAGTCTGGGTGACATTGAGACTCCGACTTAAAAAAAAAAAAAGAACTCATAACTCAATAACAAAACAAACAACCCAATTTAAAAATCAGCAACATACTTGAATAAACATTTCTCTAAAGAAGTTGATGAAACCCAGTTATATCAAATTTTGGTCTAAGAGATGTTTCCTACAAAAGTGTTTGCCTTACTTTGACTTTTAACCTCAAATAGATTCTTCAAGAACAAAAACTACCTGAAATAATGATACAGCCAAATGTTTAAATTATTAAAACACAAACGTTACCAAACCAGGTGAAACCTCTAACATTTTCCCAATTCCTGAAGGGTAAGATCTCAGTCACCAATTCCATCTTAGGAATCTCAAGGAATCTTTCAAGGTTTTGTCTCTTTAGCTGCATGCTGCATTCACTTGCCCTGTTCTGGTCTGTGAAAGTCCACTAATCTGGGCGTCTTGCCCTCTCCCTGCCAAGCCTTTCTCAGCTGACATCAAAGTTTAAATTCTAACTTAGCCTTCCAACCTACCCTGATCCTCAGCTTTGCCTTTCAGATCTGTCTTGGCATCGTGCCTACTGGTCACTCCTACCTATTCCAGTGTCCCCCCAAGCTTCTGGAACCTCTGCCTGAATCCTACTGCCCCTGTTTTCTAGTCATCTAGGAAAATAAAAGTTCAAACAAATAAAATGCTTATACACTATTCCATAAAAGTGTTGAAACAAAAGCCACCTCAGACTTTGACTGATAATATAATAATCCTTTTGGGTGAACAGTGGCCAAACCAGTGACACTAACAGTGCACAATTCCAGCAAGTACCATTCACATTCTACTTTATAAAATGTATGTTTCAGGGATTGTTGTTCATGGGGAAAACAATATAAATGGTGACCTTAATTTTTTGCCATGTCATGCTTTCAGTAAAGCCACACTTAATTGAATCCCAAGTCACTTTAAAGTTTCCAAAGTATTCGTTTTTCAATTTCAAAACGAGTATTACATAATTTCCAGTAAGTATCATAAAGTGAAATTAGATCAGAGACTCTCCCTCCTAATTTTATACATATATATATAATATATATGTGTGTGTGTGTTATATATATATATATAGGTTTAAAACACAGCACAATGTTTCATGAACAGAAACATTAGGAAAAGGGTACAATTTCAAGCAAGGATGTTGAAGCAAAGCAAAAAAATAGAAGATTTGTAGTAAAGCATGGTACAAATCCTAATCCTGCCCACAGTGGAAAAAACAGTACTGGTGAATAGACAAAATTCTGTGAATTCTTAATAATCCCTCATCACTTGAAGAGAAGAAAATGACATGGCAGGAAATGGTGAAGAACCGTACAGTGAAGTAACTGTCTTTCTCAGCTCTACACTAAAACGCGAGATCCAAACAAATTCAAAGGGTATTTATTATTCTTCTCATGGAAATAAGAAACATGGCCCCTCCCATGTAAAAGGAAAGGAGAAAGACCTATAAACTGCTTTCTTTAAAAAAGAAACTGCTTGCAGCCAAAATACAACCAAAGAAAAAGTCACTTACGAAAAAGAGCAAAGGAATGAAACTGGTGGCTGGCGAGCCCTGAATCTAACTAAATGCAGAAGCAAAAAAAGTGGGAGTTGTGGTTACAGAACAGAATACTACAGAGCTTAATAACGTAAAAATAACACATAACTAACAAAAATCAGAGCAGCAAAAGGAGCTGAGATGGAAATAAATATAAAAAGTTAGTTTTTTGAAAAATGATTTTAACTTCTTAAGGTTTTCCATAACCATTTTCAACACTTGAGAGACAATATTTCCTAAAAAGCCCTTTTCTGATTAAAAAAATTATCAAAAATTCCATAATCCCTCTAGTTTCACATCCATTTTTTAAAAATTCATATGAAATTAAATATAATTGTTTTTATAGCAGCACACACAATGATGTCCATGAATCCATGTATCCATCTATCTGTATATATCCATATGGATGCAAAGACAACATGTTTTAGTCTGTTAATTTCTGCATGATGGGATTAGGAGACTTCTGGAACATTTTCTTGATTCTTAGTTGCAATGTTTGGATCATTTATAACATACACGTTCTATTTTACACATGTTTGGCTGGCATAACCCTTCAACTTTTCAGAGACAGAAATGTGCTAGTGAGTCTCTATAAAATTCCTTCAGGCTAATGCTAAAGAAAGTGCAGCACCCCAAATCCTAAGGTTCCAGTATTTACCAACATTTCAAACTGTGATCAAATCATTCATAAAAGAGTTCATTACTACTATCACAAAATATTTCTACTTAAACAATGTTATATTTGGGTTTCAATGCAATAATATAGCAAGGAATTAAAGTGTCACTTACAAATAAATAGTCTTTCTATTCTATCTTTAATAGGAAACGACTTCTAAATCTCTCAAAATGAAAAAAAAAAAAACTCCCCCAAAGAGGGAAAAGATGTAACTCATCTAAATAAAACACACATCCGTGAGTCAAAATTACAAAATTTATGTTCGAGTTATCTACTGTATTAAAACAAGACACATACCAAGAGAGGTGCTTTCGTTGTCATAATAAATAGGTGAATGTTCAGTGTGGTCAATGACTGTTCCATTAGTGTTCTTCTGCATTGCTGGGTCAAGTCCAAGACAAGTTTACAATGAAAAAAGTAGAGATGTGCATATTCTATGTCCTCAGAGCTGCAAATTCAAAATTAATGAATTCAATGAAGTTTAATGTGTCTTCACCCATGAAGACACAGCAACAAATCTCTTTGTCTTAAATCTCATACTTTTGAATATTGTTGTAGTAACAACCTCAAAGAGTGTAACATTAAGATAACATGGACTCAGGCAAAAAAGAAGAGAGAAGATATTTGAGAAAAGTAATCTTAATATTTGAACAAACCACGTGAGTTGTATAAGCCATTTTTTTCCCCTGAACTCTTTCATATGGCAGCTTCTAAATTAAGTTATAAGCAGGCCTACATAATTTTTTATTCAATAAAAGGCTGTAACCCTTTTAATGTCATTGCAGACAATGAGATTATCTTCAAATATAGTTGCTTTGCTAGAGCTATGCTAAATAAAGCTTTGCAACACAGATTTTCTAGGTTTAATTTAAACCCAAAGCTGTTTTGAATAAACCTCAGTCAAAATATGACTTAAAATAGAAACCATGTGATAGTTTGTGGGTGTTTGTGAGCTTGTATCTGAAATATTACAAAACTCAGTAAATATTGCTTATAATTCCAGTTTGGCATTCCCTTCAATATGAGAATTCAAAGATAAACTTACAGTGGGGATAAAGTTTGCCAAAATTAAAATAACATTTAAAAATCTCCATATCAAGCCGGGCTCGGTGGCTCAGCCTGTAATCCTGCGCCTTTGGGAGGCTGAGGTGAGTGGATTGCCTGAGCCCGTGGGTTCGAGACCTGCCTGGGCAGCGAGACCTCATCTCTACAATAAATAAAAAAAAAAAAAAATCAGCCGGGCGTGGTAGCGCATGCCTGTAATTCCAGCTACTTGGAAGGCTGAGGCGGAAGGATCGCCGGAGCCCAGCAGGTCGAGGCTGCGGTGGCCGGGAGCGGCCACTGCACTCCAGTCTGGGTGACTGAGTGAGACTCCAACTCAAAAAAAAAAAATCTCCACATCAGCCGGGCTTGGTGGCTCAGCCTGTAATCCCGCGCCTTTGGGAGGCTGAGGTGAGTGGATTGCCTGAGCCCGCAGGTTCGAGACCCACCTGGGCAACTTGGCGAGACCTCATCTGTAAAATAAATCAAAAATCAGCCGGGCGTGGTAGCGCATGCCTGTAATGCCGGCTACTTGGAAAGCTGAGACAGAAGAATCGTTGGAGCACAGCAGGTCGAGGCTGCGGTGGCCAGGAGCGGCCACTGCACTCCAGTCCGGGCGACAGAGTGAGACTCCAACTCAAAAAAAAAAGAAATAAAATAAAATAAAATAAAAATCTCCATATGGCATTAGTAGGGTTTGGCAAAATACTAAAAATATTTATTTTTTAAGTATTATTTTTATTCTTGAGACATTTTTAACTTGAGTGTCTAGGTACACTGATTTTAAATTTAATTACAAAGAAAGTGCTAATAGATCAATGACAAAGAAATAATCACTCCAGGATTTACTTGAAACCAACTATGGTTAGGTCCTGTGCTAAACACAAGAGATAAAGATGAATAAGAAAATTTAAATCCTTGGAGGAGATAAATTTATTGAAATATTAAAATGTAGCTTATAAGTGCTATAATATATAAATGCTGTAAGAAACAAAGAAATATCTCATCTGCCTCAAGTGGGGAAGAAAAGGGAAGGAAAAGAAAGAGAAAGACCATCACAGAGCTTAAAAAACAGAAGGGGAGAGAATGACTTCTCCAAGAAGACAGGACAAATGAAACATTTCAAACAAAAGCTGAGGTACAATGAAAGTACATAACTTTTTAGGAGAATCCTGAACAGTCAAATCCTGCTGAAAGGAAGGTGTTGAGTGCAGGAGGTCCTAGTTAATGTTGGTCTCCACATCATAACCTCAGAAATAACAGAATAATGTTGGAAACTTATTCACTTATTCATTTATTTACTCAGAGATAGGTTCTCGCTCTGTCACCCAGGCTGGAGTGTTGTGACACAACCACAGCTCACTGCAGTCTCAATCTCCTGGGGTCAAGTGATCCTCCCACCTCAGCCTCCAGAGAAGCTGGAGCTACTGGTACATGCCATCATGACTATTTAACTGTTTACTTTTTGCAGAGATGGTGTCTCGCTACGTTGCCCAGGCTAATCTGGAATTCAAAGCCTCAAGCAGTCCTCCCACCTTGGTCTCCCAAAGTGCTGGGATTACAAGTGTGAGCTCCCACGCTCAGTGAGAAAGTTATTTAATCATTCGCTTGCAGATAACAGAAGGCAAAAACGGGGAAACATATTGGAAGTTTAGAAGAGTATCGCACATAATACAAGGAAAATTCGAGTAACTGGATCAAAGAAAGAATGGAGCATAAATGTAGAGACCTGACCAGCCAGAGTTCAGGGTCCTTCACATTCCAGGCCCCAACCCATTCTGTGATGACACCTCTCTGCGTTACTCCTAAGTAGGCAAAACATTCCTGTGAGCAAGACAGCTTCCATGCCATATTATCCGGTTTTTCCACGTCCAGTTCTAAGCTCTTGGAAAGGGGATCTCATTTGCTCAGGAAAACCAATAGGCTGGCTAGCCCTAGGTCAGTTTTCCACCTGTGATTTAACTGACTGACAGATATGGGCAGGGGTAATACCCTTCTTGGCCTACACAGAAGCGTATATATATTCCCTTCTTTACAAATAACAAATATGGGCGTCCCTGGCCCTTCACCTTTTACTACCTGTAATATACACACACCCTTCTTAACTGACACACAATTTCAAACATACTCAGACCTAACATGATACAGCAATTAATATACTAGTCTTCTCCAATGTTATAATCCCAGAAATTAGAAGACCGCCTAGCACACAGAAGGCATTCGATAAATATTTACTAAATTAAAGAATTAATAGATGAAAAAAGAATGCACTCACCTCACTCCCATTAGGAAGCAACCCAAGTCACACCACACTACTTTATCCAGAAGTGACATCACAGACCACTGTATTAGGAATACTCAGTCCTTCCCTTATCACATCAGGTCCAGGTGTGACTCCTCACTGTCTTGTTATCCATGAATAAATGATAATTCAGACATCACCAATAAATCATACACTCAAAAATAAATGAAAAACAGGGTAACAGCAAAACTGCACATTTTAAAAATTCCCACTTAAAACAAGGGAAAAGCAAAAAACCTTCCAGAACAATATCACGCCTCTGTCTGAGATCAGAATATATATATGTATATATACACACACATATATATTCTGATATTAATGTATATATACAATGTATATATTATAGTAAATATTACCGAGCAGGATTGGTAAAGTAAATAATGGGACCTGTGCCCTGCCAATAACCACCTCTTGATGTTTCAAGCATGTCACCATTATTTGCAATTATTCATTAACTAAAAAATGTACAAGTTGGTAATAAGAGAAAGTACAACCAACCAACCCTCAGGGAAACTACGGGGCTGGCACAGCATCACTGTGGGATGCAGAATAACAAGGCTTTCCCATTCTAGGATGGCAAATCGGCAGTGCACACTGGGAGGAGCGAGTAGCTGGCTAAACGACTGCTCATGGTACCTTGCAACTCAGTGACTACTTACGGTGAAGATGGAACTTTCAACACGATTCTCAAATTGCTAGAAACATAGTTCTCATACAAATAGTAAGCATGCATCGAAGTTTTATTGAACTCATCCGTAAGGGAACCAGCACAATGACAGTTCAAAAAAGACAGACTAACGGGAAAAGAAATGTTTGGTTAATGTTTCACAGAGCAATACAAGGGTAACTTCTCTTTGTAGGAACGTTTTTCTCTGCCTACCTCCCTTCCTTCTTAAATCATTTCACCTTATCTGTTTTCTATGTGTTAGCTTCTAAATGTACAGACCTGTAAAATGTCTGGGCTTCAAACAATTGTGTGAGGTCTATCAGGCAGTTGTTATTTCCTGAGAGGTCAATAGGAGGCTCATCAACAACTCACGGATGGCATTAAGAGGTCATAACTGACATATAATTTTGCCTTGCTTTGGATTAATTTTCTTGCAGAGCCTTTTGAAGCCAGATTCAGGCTTTAAAATGCATGGTTGTTCCTGTGTCCTTAAGCACCCAAAATGAAAATAAAAACTTTAACCCAAGAATGCTCAGCTAAACTTTGTTAAAAGTAGGCTTCCACCTAGAATTGTAAGTTTGAAACCAGATAAGAAAAATATTAAAACATTCTGTTCAAAACATTTTGGCCAAAAGGGTACTTAAATACATTTAAGATTATTATGGCAAAGTAACTTACAGAATACTCACAAAGAATTTCCAGAGTTTCAATATGAAAACTGTTTGAATATGAAAACTGTTATTTCACTACAGGTCTACTCTTAAGATACCCCACTTGGCCACTCATGGGATATCTTGTGACTTATCCTAATTGCTTCATTTACCTTAATCTGTCATCATCTCTGTATATTTTCAGACTGTAGGACGGTAGATGATAGGAATGAAGGGAATTTCAGGTTTCATTTATATATTCATGACTACCTATAATCCCTTTATGTAAACCCATGCTGTGGAAGAATGATGGAAATGTTGATGATTGTTATATGAAATAAGTCAAGAACAAAAAAAGTTTAATTGTTGACCTATGCGTTTAATACATACCCGATACTTTCCAAAAGGGCAGTTTCTGTGGTTAAGACAAACGTGTGTGGTCCCATACACAAAAGCAGCTTCCATGACTGCTCTGTGCTCTGAAGAAGAGACAAGGGAGTTGGGAGACAGGAAGCATTAGTTTGTGTGGCTTTGTGCCGACTTCTATTCTGAATATTAATCTACACCCTATGTGTTCTATTACATCTAAGAAAAATCCTTTACAGGGATTCCAGCTGGAGAAACGCAGGCAGTTAAAGAAGTTATAGAAAGTCTATTCTAGTCAAGGTAAGAGGAGAATTAAGAGGGAGTAGAAAATGAGTTATACTTGCAATTATAATTGTGGTCATTTCTTTCTAGCAGTAGGGAAAAGTACATAAATCCACTGTGCAACTTTCGTGTTATACTTTATATATATATGTGTGTGTGTGTCTATGTTTATTTTTCTGGGTTGGTTTTTTTAAAAATCAAACTTATTAAAGACACAAATATTTTGACAAGGCATATTAAGAAAAACAGACATTCTCCTACCCTGTATCCCATTTCCAGTTCCCAAGGGACAATCTCTTTAAACTCCTCTACCATTTCTTTTGGCATTTACCTCTAACTCTCTAAATGGCATTCTTATACTCTTATTTCGTATTGTTTATTGACTTTCTACTACGGAAGATGATCAGTTAGCTCTCTTTTCTGAAACCCAGCTCTACAAATGTACACACTTCCCATCCATCCCCACAACTCTCCCAATATAACTTTAATTTATATTAGATCAGTACTCAGTATTTATATTGTTACAACTCAGAAAACATTATGTACAAATGATCCATACTGTACAGACTGACCACTTTCCTTTTTTGAACACCGTCTTCACTGCAGCATAACTATCTTCATAAAATTTTTGTTCAGATTTTTTCCTAATTTCTTCCTCAGCTCTTCCACAATTGTCCAACTCCCTCAATACTTCAAATACATCAAGTATACTATCAATTCCATCTTCTTGGAGGCATTTCTGCAGTCTTCAGATCTGCTCCAATATGGACTGGACTGTTGCTACCTGGCCTGCTACACAACTGCCTGAGGATTCTCTTTCTCCTGTCTCTCATCTTTTTCCTGCTACTCATACCTCCTTCTTCGTTATTTCTCCTTTGTTCCCATTTTCTTTTCTTTTCTTTTTTTTGTGAGTTGGATTCTCACTCTGTAGCCCAGGCTGGAGGGCCGTGGCACACTCACAGCCACTCCAGTGTCAACCTGGTGGGTTCCGGCAATCCTTCCGCCTCAGCCTTCCAAGTAGTCGGAACTACTTGTGCGTGCTACCACGTCCAGCTAATTTTTGATTTATTGTAGAGACAAGTTCTCGCCAAGTTGCACTGGCTGGTCTTGAACCCACAGGCTCAGGCAATCCACTCGCCTCGGCCTCACAAAGTGCTGGAATTACAGGCTGAGCCACCGACCCCAGACTGTTCCCATTTTCTAACACCTTCCTGTGAAAGAATATATGGAAAAGACACTTTTTGCAGCCCTGCATCTGAAAGTGTCTTCATTCTACTTTTGCCCATTGATTTTGTTAAACTCTGGTCTGGCCATGCAGTTCTTTGAGCTATGGCCGGGCCATGCTTTCCGCAATTTTTACCCACTCCCCTACCTTGGGGAGGTGAATCTTTTTTTCTCTCTCTCACTCTTCCTCTCTTTCTAATCTACTTTCTAAATAAACTATATTTTCTAATCTAAAAAAAGTGCACTCTATTTTCACATTATAGTTGGTTCAAGTTATTTCCTAAGAATTCTGAAACAATTGCTCCATTTCTTTCTATTTCCAATGCTGCAATTGAGAAGTTCAATGCCATTCTGATTCTGAAGTCTTGAACTGCAAACTCTTTTTTTTTTCCCCCCTCTGGAAGATTTTAGAAGTCTTTTCTTTCTAATAATCTAAAATTTCCAAATGAGACGTCCTGGTGTAGCTCAGTGGTCCTACCCTGTGCTGGGACTCAACAGGCCCTTTCAATCTGGACGCTCAAATCCTTCAGTTCTGGGAAATTTTCCCGAAGTATTTCTTTGATGATCTCCTTCATTTCACATTTTATTTTCTCTTTTCCTCTCGTTGCCATTTTCCAGACAAGTATCTTCCCAACCCCCAACAATATCCTGGTATTTGAATCGCATACCATCAGATTATTCCACACTCTCCACATCAACTTGCTGGAGTTATCGAGCACCCTAGCCAGGATCATTCCCCCTCGTTCCATGAAGAATTTAGCTTCCGTCACACTGTACCACTCTCCAGTACTACTCCTGTCACAATCTTTGGTGATTTTATTATCCTCACAGATGATCCTTTCGAAATCCTAGCCTCTCAGTCCTTGGATTTCTCTACTCCAGTGATCTCTCTTCAACCCTCCTTGACCATTCGCTCCATGCCTTATAATCACCAATTACTGCAACCTCCTCCATAATCTCCATGTCTAGGCTTCCCCCCCACAAACACACATCTCTAAATCACTGTGCCAACCACTCCAACCCATCAGGAGCTACAACCCATAGATTCTACTACTTGCTACTGAGCTTTATGCCCCCCTCTGGTCCTCTCTTCCCTCCTAATTAAGCTTAGGTTCCATGGTCAATCTTTATAATCATTCTCTGCCCATCAGGCTAAAATACAACCCACACTAAGTCCAGTCCTCTGCCTGTTCCCTACTTCCACTCATAAAAGTAAACATACCTGGAGGGGAAAATGGAAAACAAAAACAAGCTAATATCACCATGCTAATGGTCTCTCTTTAAATTACAGAGGTTAACTATTACTGCCTAGCAAATATTCTTCATTTCCAGGTCTCTTAAACAACTATTTCAACCCTTCTCAAACTAGCTGACGACTTTATTTCTATTTCACTGAGAAAATAGAACCAATTCAAAACAAACCAAAAATTCTTCCAGAGATGGTATTCCTCGCACTGTATCTACCTATTTACCTGAATGGAGGCTCATGTTTCTTCCCATACTCTTGTCGCCACAGATGAACCTTCTGTGCTCCCACCAAAGGAATCCCCTTCCTCTGCTCACTAGACTCCACCCCTCTCGTCTACTCAAAGACCTTGCTTCAGCAAGTCCCCCCTCTTTTTCCTGCAGGATGCAGTTCCCCTCCTGTCTGGGTCTTCTTCACCAACACCCAAGTATGCCTCTTAAAGCAGTCTTCTCTTGCCCCATGTGTCCTTCCAGCCACTCCCCCATTTTTCTCCTTCCCTCAATTGCAGCACTTCTCTGACAAGTCTCCGTATTCGGCTCCAACTGCTCTCCACCTGTTTTGTCTTATACCCCTCCTGCCGAGTATTTACCATGACCACTCTACAGAAATGGTGCTTGTCAAGGGGGTCACCAGTAACTTCCATATTGCTGAGCATTATAGCCCATTGGCAGTTCTCAATTAACCTTTCAACATCATTGAACACAATTGTTCCTAATTTCTTCCTTAAAACTCTATCTTTACCTTGCTTACAGGGAACTCCCACCAAATAGATCATTTGTAGATCATTTCTTCTGTCTTCTTTACTGGTTCCTCCTTCCCTCACTGATCTATAAATGCCAGAGTATATAATGGGTTCAGTCCTTTCCTTTCCATCTAGCCTCACTCCCTGAGCAATTTCTTCTGGTCTCACAGCTTCATTTCTAAAATTTGCATCCCTACTCTGGATCCTCAACATAAAACACAACTTAGTGATATGCAACTGCCTTGTTGACATCTCTACTTGGGTATTTCATAAGAATGATGTCAAAAAGTGATTTCCAAAGCTTCCTTTCTAAACGATCTATTCCATTCTCTCAACCTCAGTTCCTAGCAATTTCAAGTAGCTCAAGTCCAAGCCCCAGAACCACCCTTGTTGCTGCTATTTCTCAAGTCACATCTAATATGTCAGCAAATTCAGTTAACCCTATCTCCAAAATACCACTAAAGTTCAAATGTATTGCAAACTTCATTGCTAACGCCCAGCCCAAGCCACACATCATCATCGCTTGCCTGCATTCTTGCAATAACGTCCTTATTTTCTCCTTTATTCTGTCTTTGTTCCTTCAAATCTAAGTTAGTCAACAATATTTATTGAACACTAAAAACTACTACCCTAGGTACCATGAGCACTATAAGAAAATTAGAACAGAAATAGCTAAGACTTTCAGAGTACTTTTCAGAGTATTCTAGGGACCACTTTAATTATTCAATTCATTGGATTCTCACCATAACACTAAGAGGTAGGCCCAATTATTTCCCCCAACTTGGTGACTAGAAAACTGAAGTTAGGTAATTTGTTCAAAGCACACTAGAAGTAATTGGTGAGGCAAGGGGTCTAGCATATGCAGCCTGGCCCCAGAGGTCTTGTTCAACCACTCTCTCTCTTTTTTTTTTTGAGTCAGGGTCTCACTCTGTCACCCAGGCTGCAGTATAGTGGCACGATCACAGCTTACCTACCTCGGTCTCAAACATTCTGGGCTCAGGCAATCCTTCCGCCTCAGCCTTCCATGTAGCTGGGACTACAGGCGCACTCCACCACACCCAGCTATTTAAAAAAAATTTTGTAGAGATGAAGTTTTGCTATGTTGCCTTGGATGGTCTTTCACTCTGAGACTCAAGCAATCCTCCTGTCCCAGTCTCCCAAAATGCTAGGATTACAGGTATAAGGCACCTGCCTTCAACTCCTATATCATGCTGTCCATTTAAATAAAGGTAATAGTAAAGTGCTTTGAATTCATTTTAAATATTAAGATTGTGGTCAGAAAATACACTATTTTAAGTACTTCAACATATAGAAGTTCAGAGGCAAAGATTAAAGCAAAAGTTAATAAATACCTGGTACAGCAATGGCTCTTAATATGAAAATACAATATTCTTTTTTCCTTTCATGGCATTTTCTATGTTCTGAAGGCCATCCAGGGTAGTAATATATTTTACTTCATTAAAAAGAAGAGCACTGAAATAAATACAGATACAATTAATCAAAAAATATGATATACACTTTGTTTCATAATATATATTTTTGTTAAAGAATCTAACCAAAAAACAAATGTATCTCCATTGAACAAATTATCAGTAGTAAGATTCTAAACATTTTAATAATACTGAATCAGAATCACTCTCGAGATCATTAGTCTGTCTCTAAGAACAGTTGTAAGAAATAGTGTTCACGCTCTATCACAATGACCTCCTCAACAGATGTAAACCGTATTCACTAACATCTTTGGCCAGATCATCTCCTACAGATCTCTCAGTCTTGGACGTATTTGAACCCTTCACATACCTAAAGGGCAGGCTTCGTTCCATGGCCTGTGAGGCCCTGAATGACCTAGACTTCATTTTGTTCTGTCATTCCTTGTGTATACAGCAATCTGGGCATGACTCAGGGCCTTTGCACACACAGGTTTCTTTCCTGGAAGCTATTCCCTTTGCTCCATTCCATATATCTGGTTTCAGATTAAACATCAAGCCTTCCCCTTGATCCTGTGTAAGTCAGTTTATTGTGCTTTCCTCTCATTTCACTACTGGATTTCTTCAAAGTCCTAATTACAATTTATAGTTATTTATATATTTACTTGTCTATCTCATTAAACTGCAATCCCCTTGAGGAAAAGACCTCTGTATTTTATCACTTACACATAAAAACTTAGAATAGAGTTTAGTACACTGCAGAAAATTCATAAATTGGCTGGGTACAGTGGTTCAAGCCTGTCATCCCAACACTTTGGGAGGCTGAGGCAAGAGGATCGCCTGAGATCATGGGTTTGAGAACAGCCTGGGCAACTTCGTGAGATGTCGACTCCACAATAAATAAAAAAATAATTTGGGCACGGTGGCATACATCTCTGGTTCCAGCTACTTGGAAGGCTGAGGCAGAAGGATCACCTGAACCCAGCAGGTCAAGGTTGCAGTGGCAATGAGCGTGCCACTGTACTCCAGCCTGGGTGACAGAGTGAGATGCCAACCCCCCAACAACAACAACAACAAAAAATCCATAAATATTGGTTGAATGAATGAAAGAAAAAGTAGGGTAAAAGGTATTTACTCTCACTCTTTATTAAAAAAAATGGATGTTCAAAATATCTTAGCGCTTACTGAAAAACACCCTTATTGAATCAAGGAAACAGGGATAGAACACAAAACAGGTGTTTTCATTCCTAGTCCAGTAACCTTCCCACGTGACCATAATTCTTCCAAAACATCTTTTCAATGGGATAAATCAGAATGGCTAATCCTATTTCTTCATCCAAAGTTATCTATGTTTTAAAGTTCTCTACATTTATATAAATTCTCATCAACAACTCACTCCATTTATCCCCAACATGCATATATGTGCGTATTTATTTATTTATTAGCTAAATTAAAAGAATTTTTGAAAGTTGTTGCAGGTCCACATACTTAAATTTTAAAAAGTTGACTCAAACACCTCAAACAAATTAGTCAGACAAGGCGGGCTCGGTGGCTCAGCCTGTAATCCCGCGCCTTTGGGAGGCTGAGGTGAGTGGATTGCCTGAGCCCGCGGGTTCGAGACCCGCCTGGGCAGCGAGACCTCATCTCTACAATAAATCAAAAAATCAGCCGGGTGTGGTAACGCATGCCTGTAATTCCGGCCATTTGGAAGGCTGAGGCGGAAGGCTGAGGCGGAAGGATCGCCGGAGCCCAGCAGGTTGAGGCTGCAGTGGCCGGGAGCGGCCACTGCACTCCAGTCTGGGCGACAGAGTGAGACTCCAACTCAAAAAAAAAAAAAAAAAAAAATTAGTCAAATAAAGTTACCTCTTACAAGACAACAGAACTTTCTCCTAACAGAGTACCTCAAACTTCTTGGTCTTAGGAAATCTTTTTTTTTTTTTAATTGCTCTATGCATTTATTTTTAGCTATTATTAATGCAGAAAAAGGGGTCAAAAAGCTCACAAACACTACATAATTTCACAAGACACACTGCAGGGAAGAAAGTGACTGAGATGGATCAACAGTATCCTAGGGTCTTGGTGGACGCATTCCTGGGGGAGGCGAACCTCTAATTCCTGGTGGAGGTGGCCTCATTCCTGGAGGAGCCATGCCTATTGGCGTCCCTCGAGTAGGAGGTAGCCCAGTGTGGGCCCATGGGTGGTCTCACACCAGGTGGAGGAGCCATAATACCTGGGGGTGAGGTTGCTCTGCTTACAGGTGGGGGTGGAGTCCTCCGTCCTGGTGGGTACTGTGTGGTGCTCCAGCAACGCTGGCAGTAGCAGCAACGGCAGCAGCTGCTACCGTACCTCTTCCCTGTGGAGTCATTACACGCTGTGATGGTCCCCCAACTCCTCGGACTGGGCCTGCTAATCCAGCAGGTGCCTGGGGAATTGGTACACCAGCTGGCACTCCTCTGCCAGCTGCCCTCCCAACCCCAGGGCCTCCTGCTGCTCCAGCCAGAGGTACCCGAGCAATGCCAGTATCTTTTGGAGGTGGCCCTTCTACAGTCATGGATACCACGTTTTCTCCACGCAGCAACACCAAACCCCAAACCCGCTTTTCTTCACGCTCTGGCGGCTTCGCATTCTTTGGCCTGATTTTTGCTCAGCGTCAGCTTCCTTGCTGTTCCAATACTCCTTTAGCCACCTCTCGGTGTCTCAGCTGAGAATGCCTGTCTCGGTTCCACTTGGAAATCCAGCACACGTACTCGCTGTTGTTGAGGACGCCTTGGATGCAACTGACACTCGTGGTGGCTCAGCGAGGCTGCCCTGCGTTTGACGTGGACTCGCCCCTCTGGCGCGGCTGGTCTGTCGTCCGTCTCAAACGTAAGCGATCCCTTGCTCGCTGCATCGCGTCCCGGCCGCTCCTCAGGCCGAGGCGTCGGGCATCTCCCGCCGCGGCTCCAATCTCTGGAAATCTTACACCCTTACAAATTACCGAGGTCCTCAACAGCTTTTGTCATGTAGGTTATATCTATCAACAGCTGCCAAAACAGAAATTAAAACAGGAACTTAAAAATATTTATTTAGTAATTCCTTTAAAAATAACAATACACACCATTACATGTTAAAATAAATTATCTTATTTTTTAAAAACTAAATTTTTCA
The DNA here is from genome assembly GCA_027257055.1 of Cephalopachus bancanus. Classification (NCBI taxonomy): domain Eukaryota; kingdom Metazoa; phylum Chordata; class Mammalia; order Primates; family Tarsiidae; genus Cephalopachus; species Cephalopachus bancanus. The sequence continues at coordinate 70,029 of JAPVLO010002856.1, read as the reverse complement.
AAACAAAGGGAGAATTTAGTGAGAAGAATGGCACTGTTTTACATTCTGGCAAATCTCTTTAATATCGGACTAAATAGAAGACAGCTGAGTTCTCATATCTGCTCCTGCATTCACTCTGTTGTGATACTGCATGTCATGTCGTCTCTTGAAACCCCATTCATGAGAGGAAGAAAGTGAAAAGGGCAAATAATGCTTTAGCAGCATCATAAAAATATTTTCACTTAGTAGGCACCCTCAAAGTGCTACTCTAAATTACACTGGCTTAAAGATTTACCTCTCTATTACAGATTTTTCCCACTTTGGGAAAGAAATATGAAACTCGATCTCCTGGGATTCCCAGGGCTCTTGTATTGTTTTCAAAACAAATATTTACTGAAAAGTACTTACTTGCACTAAATATTTTCATACGTTGTCGCTTAAATCCACAACAATATTTCTGGAATATTGTTTTTTCTACACACGCACACAGAAAGAGACAGAGAGAGAGGGCGAGAGAGAGAGGAAACAATCTGACACTGCTCAGGTAACCTGCTCCACATCATGGTATTCAAATGCAGCTCTTCTGACTCTAAGGCCAAGACCTTCCACATCATATTATTATCCACCACCCTTACAAACGAGAAACCAGATGGAAGGGATGTCAGTGAAAGGGTGGCAGGCCAGGTGCCGCTGCTCAGGCCTAGAATCTCAGCACTTCGGGAGGCCAGGTGAGAGGACTGCCTGAGCCCACAGTTTGAGAAGAGCCCGGTAACTTGGCGAGACCACACCTCTAAAACAAACAAAAAAATTAGTCTGGCAAGGGGGTGCACGCCTGTAGTTCCAATTACTTGGAAGGCAGAGGCGGAAGGATCGCCTGAGCCCAGCAGATCAAGGCTGCGGTGGCCATGAGCGTGCCACTGCACTGCAGCCTGGGTGACAGAGTGAGACTGTGACTCAAAAATAAAAATAAAAAAAAGAAAGAGTGGCCAAAAAGTTTTAGGGACAACAAGCTGGGCTGCTGGCTACCTGTACCTTTTGGCTAACAAGTCCAGAATCACCCTTCAGTTACTTCAAAACAGTTGCGAGGTACAACCTAGTAAACTTAACGGGCCTACCATGTAAATTCTAGGCTTGGAAATTACAACTGTCCATTCACTACATTTATTGCTCTAGTGGTTCCAGTCTACTTGCTTCAAAAATTAAATCTCGGAGGACTCTTCCCCCAGTCATTTTTTTCAATAAGAACTAGCAAATACAAATAACAGCTAACATTAGGTATTTACCACATGTCAGGCTTAGTACTAAGCACTTTATAAGTAGTGGTAAGTTATTGGTTTGGGTGCTGCCCAGCAAAGAATTCCTCCCTTTTGCTCTGGGGATTCCCAGTTGTCTAAATCATCAAGGCGGGCAGAGCCCAAGTCAAAGCTGATAATGCCATACATAAGCTTTTTTTCCAGGCTCCCTGCTACGAGATGCGACTATGCAACAGACACTTGCCTGAGATTCTGGACGAGGAGCAGGTGACGCAAAGAACAAGGAGCAAGGGTGGCAAGAAAACTATTTCAAGACAGAGTGGCAGTAACAGCTTCAAAGGTAGCAGTGACACAAGGGTTGATAATAACCCAGTGCGGGCAGTGCAAGCTGTAGCATCCAGTGCTGAGCAAGAATGCAGCTGTCCTCCTCAGACTCTTTCTGTGTCATGATTTCACTCTAATTCAGAGCTGTGTAACCTCTGGGTCCAGTTCTCCAGGCCTCCTAGCAAGGCTTATATTTCCTACACCAACTCCAAAGCCTTTTCTCCATAAGCCAGTTAGACCCAGATTCCAGGGCTTATGCCTAGGAATGCTCAGCATTGCACTGTCTTATTTAATTTTCATGGCAACCTTCTGAAATCAGCACTATCATTAACCCCATTTTAAAGATAAGTTCGGGGGTATGAAGAGGTTGCCTTGCCTAATGTCCCAAAGCTCGTCAAGTAGTCATTTTCCATGAAATGATAATAACCCAAACTAATGACATTCATAATCTAATGATCCCTGTGATTATTCCCAACGGCTTCTTAACTGTAATCTATTCTTTAATATGTTAATTTCCAGAATATGAGGATCCATTCCACAGCTTGTGCTCCTTCACTCCAGTCCCAAAGAGGAACAATATGACAGAAATGGGTTCAAGGAAAAGTCTGGGTGGGGATTTTCTCACTCTACTCCTGATGGGAGAAACAGCCTGGGGCTGCTCTGACTAAACAGTTCATCCTGCCCTAGAAAGGCCTTCCCTTTCTTTGGCATGCCTGTCCTGAGACTCGCCTATCATGACCATTAGGTAGACAAGACCTAAGCCAAGAATTGAGTGGGTGTCAGAAAGAAAAGGGACAGAGTCCACCTGACTCTACTTTCAGAGTAGCAGGCCGCCCAGTAATTTCCTCAGAAAGAGGCCTTTTTATATATTTGTCATTAGTCAGATTCTTAAAAACCCATCAAAAAGAAAATATAAATGTTTGCCATACCAAAACTCCCAGGAAAAAAGAGAGAGAGAGAGAGAAATTTCATCTAAGTTAATGACTGTATATTGCAACTGGGCAGAAATATACCAAAGTCTTTTATTAAACATTTTTTAATTAATACAGATTTTTTTTTTTTTTTTTTTTTTGAGTTGGTGTCTCACTCTGTCACCCAGACTGGAGTGCAGTGGCCGCTCCCGGCCACCGCAGCCTCAACCTGCTGGGCTTCGGTGATCCTTCCGCCTCAGCCTTCCAAGTAGCCGGAATTACAGGCATGCGCTACCACGCCCGGCTGATTTTTTGATTTATTGTAGAGAAGAGGTCTCGCTGCCCAGGCGGGTCTCGAACCCGCGGGCTCAGGCAATCCGCTCACCTCAGCCTCCCAAAGGCGCGGGATTACAGGCTGAGCCACCAAGCCCGGCTTAATACAGATTTTTAAAAAGACAGGTGGAAGCTACCCTTTGAGAGTAATAATAAAATTCACAAACATTAGTCTTAGTCTCTTTGTCATGAATTGTATATTTTCCTACTAGCTTACTTCTTATACAATCCTTATCACCTGAACCAATATTATGGACTTGTAACTGAAGAGGATTTATGTTCCTCTCTCCCTTTTTTTTTGTTTGAGTTGGATTCTCACTGTGTCACACAGGCTGGAGTGCAATGGCACATTCACAGCCACTCCAGCCTTGACCTGCTGGGCTCAGGCCATCCTTCTGCCTCAGTCTTCCAGGTAGCCGAAACTACAGGCATGCACTACCACACCTAGCTAATTTTTGATTTCTTGGAGAGATGAGGTCTTGCCAAGTTGCCCGGGCTGGTCTTGAACCCGCAGGCTCAGGCAATCCACTCACCTCGGTCTCCCAAAGTGCTGGGATTACAGGCTGAGCCACCAAGCCTGGCCTCCTCCCATTTTTAACAACTAAGAAGTGAAGGTTCCAAATTCATCATCCACCCATCCAAAACTTGAGCACCTAATATATGCCATGCAACATGTATGTACTGGTAGAAACACTCTGTACAAAAAGGTCACAGTTTGGAGACATAACCACTCATGTGAATTAATCAAGTTGTGAGAAATTAAAACCCAAGAGAAGTCATTTTGTATTATAATTTACTGGTAAAAAGTATGTCATTAACAGACCGAAGCCCACTTGACAATACTGGGTAGGAAATCATCTGATACAGATACAAGAATGAGCAATAGCTCGATGCCTATGAAGAAGGGAGCAGCATGAGCAGTTAGGAGTTTTAGAGGAAGACACTCCTAAAAGTAACTCTTGCCAGAGGTCCTACAGTAACATCACCTAAACACTCCATACCCAGGCTCTGCAATAATGTGTTAAAGAACGAAATATCAGCAGTAACTATGACAGATAAAAATAATTCCTATAATATTAAGTTCATATTATTGAGTGGTGTGTTACCTTAAAAAAAAGACGCCTATTTTCCGACTAAATACAATATTGTCACAAGTACATGAGTACCACATCTTAATACAGAGTTACAGAGTTAACAAGATTTCACCGTTTTTTACTCAATTATCTTTCCATTGTGCACCATTTGATGATACTTAGGAATCAACCACGGGTACAGGTCAAGAAGAACAGCCTCGTGGCAAATATTCCCACCAACCGTCACAGTATGAACTCACTTTTTCGTTCTTCGCAACTAAAAAATGAAACTTCCTGCATTTATATAGGGGGAAAAAACCCAACTGACATCTGTAGTGCGCTAGATAAAATTCACAATGTATTTTCACATGCATTACTTTGCTGGATTATCACAAAAATCTCATAAGGTTGCAATTATAACTCATAAGATGAGGAAAAGCGCAATCAGAAAAGGTAGATTGCTCATGTCATACAATGGAAGATAAGGAATGAGGGATTCAAATACTCAGTAAATCCTGGCTTCTCCATATATCATACACTCTTGTGATGCACATGTTGAAACTGTACTGCCTCAGTCTCCTAAATCTAGTGAGATATATGGTTATTCTCAATCAAGTGTAAAGATTAGTTCTTACTATATTTTCCTTTCCTAAATACAATCAACCCTCGGTATCCTGCGGGATTGATTTCAGAACTCCCTCGGATACCAAAACCTAGGGATGCTCAAGTCCCTTACATAAATGGCATGATATTTGCATATAGCCTACACATCCTCCCCCACACTTAAATCATCTCTAAATTATAAGACCTAATACAATGTAATACTATGTGCATAGTTATACTGTAATTCTAAATTTGTATTATTGTTTGTTGTTGTATTGTTCATTATATTTTATTTTTTTCAAATATTTTCAATCCATGGGTAGTTAAATCCATGGATACAGAAACCACAAATACTGAAGGCCAACCACATTACCCTTCTTGATCCCATCTAGAAAGTGGGAAGCAAAACGTTCCTCACATAATTCAGGAACCACTCAATTCTACTGCTTTTCACTATGTATATTTAGAAAATGGAGTTAAGAATTGTTAGCCTATAAAACCAAATTCTCATTTTTAATTTAAATGTCATTTATTTTGCAAATTGGTGCCACTTTTACGTGGGTCAAAATACTAAAAGTACCAAAAACGTTGAAGAGTAGAGAGTCTATCTAAAACTATTTCCTCCCCTATCCCCACTTCCTAAAACCATGACAAACAACCAATATTTGTAGAGTTTGTATGTATGCCATATGTATGTATGCCATATATGTATGCCATATATCGGTATGCTGTACACATACATACGCATCTCTGTCAGAAGGCAATTCTTGCCGGATTTCTCAGTTTTCCCACATGGACCAAGTCTCTTCAAGATGAAATCTGGCAAAACACAAAAATGGGGAATTCACATTCTAGGGGCATCTCATTTTCTCCAAGAGCCATTTGCTCCTATTCAAAAGGCAATACAACCTGTCTGTGATATTGTAAAATATCTATTTGATCTTCAACCCCGATTCCTGGCATACAACTCCTAAAACAAGTAGAATCTCAAAATTGGTATTTACGTATGCTAATGAGTTAACTAATGACCAAAAGCCCTCAGAGAGCTTCTAAATGAAGCCTGGTCTTACAGGGGACCGTGAAGCCCAACTTCCAATCTCCTAGAAGGGGAGGAGGCTGAAGGTTAAGTCGATCACCAATAGCCAATGGTTGTATTAAGCATAACTATATTATTAAGCATAGTTATTAAGCATAACTATTATCACTATACAATGAACCCTCCAAAAAACCCTCCATAAAAGGATTCAAAGAGTTTCCAGAGAGCACACATGGAGGTTTCTAGAGCGTGGTACAACTGGGGAAGGCATGGAAGCTCTATGCCCCTTATCACGTGCCCTGACATATGCATCTTTTCATCTGTACTGTTCGCAATGTCCTTTGTGATAAACCAGCAAATGTTGAGTGATTGTTTCCCTGAGTTCTGTGAGCCACTCTAGCAAAATAATTACGCCCAAGGAAGGCCTAGTGAGGCCATGGGAACCCCCGCTTACAGCTGGTCAGTCAGAAGCACTGGCAAAACAACTTGAAGCTTGCAATTGGCATCTGAGGTGGGGGGGCAGTTTTGGGGACCAAGCCCTCAACCTACAGGATTTCTCCATCCCCAAGTAGATAACGTCAGTACTGAACTCAGAGGACCCCCAGCTGATGTCAGCTGCCGAGTTGCTTGCTGTGTAGAGAAAATCCCCCAAACATCTGGTCACAGAAGTATTCCGTGTTGTGTGAGAACAGAGGAAAAGTTTGGCTTTTTCTAGTCACTATCTTCTCTTTCCTGGTGCCAAATGCTTCTACTGAGGGTTAGAACTCACCCTCTTCAGCTCTTACATTACAGAGAAAAAGACAAAAACTCTCTCTTCAAAGAGGAAGAATAAATGTGCCAGCACCCACATACACTCAGGGATTCATCACTTTGAGTTTCTGCTTCTGCAAAGCCTGCTATGTGCACAGGTATAAAGATCAACTTATTGCTCTGTGGAGAACTAATTTTGATAAATTAGCATGACCATGTTACTTTGGTTGCTTAAATGCTTTGAGATCTGATCTCTAATTCAGAAGTATGATGTGTGTGTGTGTGTGTTGTGTGTGTGTGTGTGTGTGTGTGTGTGTGTAATATATATGTGTTTCCCTAATGTGTGTGTACACGTCAGCGTTTTGAACTTTTACTACATGAATGGTACTATACTATGCCCTAACGACTTGATTTATTTACTTAAATCAATGTGAGAAAATGTTACTAGATCAACAAGTTCCTACACTTTTAATCAATAATGTTTCAGCAATATTTTATATAGCCTACCCAAAACAGTACGTAACTGACCATGATGGTGCAAAAATATATCATTTTAAAACAGTATAAAACCTACCCTACATTTACACTTGTTATTCTATTCTCAGATTTCACTAACTAAATTTTCCAAATTGCCTTTTTCTATATTCTGAAAATAAGAAATTATCTCAGACCTTAATCTTTTCTTTTGACAAAGCAGTAAAGTTCAAATATAACTGTAGATCACTGGTATCAATCAAAACATTCTAAATAAAAGCAAATTCAAATGCTTTGGGGGAAAAAACAACAGCATGGGTTACACGTTTTTAGAAAACAAATCACGGCCCATGCCTGTATTTCCAGCTACTTGGAACGCTAACACAGAAGGATCACCTGAGGCCAGCAGGTTGAGGTTGCAGTAGCTGTGAGCATGCCACTGCACTCCAGCCTGGACGACAGAGACTTCAACTCAAAAGAAAAAAAAAAAAAGTCAAATAAAGCAACATAAATATTCTCAAATGCGAGGTTTCAGTTCATGAACTATTATTTTGAGAACAATTCAAGCATTATCTCCAACTATTTCTCCTCCTTGAATATCAGGCTAGGTAGTGGATTCAGGTAAAAATAACTGACAAGTTAGCTAAAATTCACATATCTTAATACGTGTGTCAATCAATTTTTGTAAATGAACGAAATACCAGTAAATTTTGGCTTGCCTGTTTTACTGCCTAATCAAATGCAAATTTAGGAAAGTTCTACATACATATAGCTTTTAAGTACATATCTAATAGCAGATAACCGTGTCTTAAACAAAAAGACTAAATGTTCAATAAAATGTTACAGTAATAACATCATTCTTAATAAATATTATTTTGTTGCAACTATTTCATTTCTCAATTTTTCATTATAAAATTTCCATAGATCAAAGTGTACAAAATTAATACACAGAAATCAATCTTTCATATATAGGTATACATATTATACATAAGCATATAGATACATATTATACCTCTTACATAAGAGACAAAATGTCTATTATATATCTATAGTATATATTATATGCTATTATATATAGTCCGTACATATTACACAAAAATGTATCAGTGCATTCTATGTGTATCAGTATGTCTGTGTATCAGAAGATAATAGAGCAGAGCCCATTTACAAAAGAGATAAAATACCCAGTAATAAACTTAAGTTCCCAGGCACATATGACAAGAGCATTAACACACTAATAGTGTCAAGAGAATGAAAAGTCGCACACTGGGAGAAGATATTTGCAAAAAATACATCTGATGAAGGACTACTATCCAAATATACAAAAAATAATTAAAAAGTGAACCCAAAACTTGAAAAGACACCTCACTAGAGAAGATACACAGATTTATGGCAAGTAAGCACACAAAAAGATGTCCCATATCATGTCACCAGAGAAATGCAAATTAAAATAACAATGAGATACCACTATACACCTGTTACACTACCCTAACTATAAAAACAAAGAACACTGACATCATCAAGTGCTGCCAAGGATATGGAACAGCAGGAGCTCTATTCATTGCTACTGGGGATGCCAAATGGTATACCCTCTTTGGAAGGGAGTTTGGCAGTTACTTACAAAAGAAACGTATCATATAGTCCAGCACTCACATTCCTTGGAATTTACCCCAAGGAGTTAAAAACTTATAACCAAAAACAAACTGGCACACAGATGTGTATAGCAACTTTATGCATAATTGCCAAAACTTGGAAGCAACAAAAATGTCCTGCAGTAGGTGGATGAACAAGTGTGGTACATCCAAACAATGGAACATTAGTCAATGATAGAAAGAAATGAGCTATCAAGCCATGAAAAGGCATGCAGCAACCTTAAATGCATATTACTATCGCTAAGTGAAAGAAACCAGTCTGAAAAGGCTACCTGCTATATGATTCCAACTGTATGACATTCTGGAAAAGGCAAAACTCCGGAGACAGTAAAAAGCTGAGAGGTTTGGTGGGGAGAGAGGGAGGGATAAAGAGAGCACAGGGGATCTTCAGGGCAGTGCAACTCTTCTGTATGACACTGCAATGGGAGAAACACGTCATTACGCGTGTCAAAACTTACGGACTATAACAACGCAGAAAGGGAAGTCTAATGTGAACAATGCGCTTTAGTTTATAATAGTGTGTCAATGCTGGATCACCAACTGAAACCAATATACACACTAATGCAAAATGTTAATAGGGAAAACTGCATACAATGGAAAGGGAGGTATACTGGCATTCTTTACACTATCTGCTCAATTTTCTATAAAATTTTCAATGTTCTATAAATCTAAAACTGCTAAAAAACAAATTCCACTAACTGAAAACCAAAAAAAGAAAAAAAGGTGAATTCCTTTATAAAAATGGAATAAGAGAGACAATAGCCCAACTGAAAGTCCAGATAGCAAAAGAGAAAAAATAAATGAGACCACAAAATTTTTGAAGAACAGAGAAATTCAAAAGATAAATAAAAAACTTAAGGAACAAACTGCAGGTTGTGTTTCCTTTATATACAAAAAGCACCTGGAAATTCATAGAGCGACACACGCCTATCGCCCCAGCTACTCGGGAGGCTGAGGGGGAAGGATCCCTTGACTCTCAAAGTTGGAGACCACAGTGGGCCATTATCATGCCTGTGAATAGCCAACGCACTGCAATCTGGGCAATGTATCAAGTCCTGCCTCAAAATAAACAAAGCTTAAAACACAATTTTAAAAATGGGCAACAGTTATCAAGCAATAATAGTTCAATTCCATTTCTGTGAACAGAATACAAATGTAAACGAATACAAGAGACGGGGGAAAATGGCTTGCCAGGCACTAGGTATTTCACACTAATGGTTTTACATACAAAAGTAGGATATCAGATTGAAAGGTATTTTTTTACCTCACGGCAATTTGCAAGGTACAGCTATAACACACATACTGTTTGGCAAGGCTCTTCAACATTCTGAATATCTTTACTGGGAAATTTGGTAAAATTCTGTATTCTATTTATTATTTTCTTATATCTTAAGCAAAAATGAGAACTCTGCCTCTTTAGAATTCACCTTCGTTGATATATTTTTTTTTCTCTGTTTCGTCTTCCCTTAAGTGGTGGTGCTGCCCTAGGATGCTCTCTAAATGACCTGTATGTTGAAAACGTCTAGATGTACACTGCTCAGGGGCTCAAATTCCTGCAGCTGCCAATCTGAGCCTGAGGCATGATGGGCATTCAGCCTGTCAGAGTAGACTCATCTTCGGTAAATTTGCTCTTCTTCGTTGCCTACTTCAGATGATGCTGAGTTTGGATTTGGGTTGCATTTGGTGGGAAAGAAGGAAAAGAGAGCAAGGATTAATTCTAGTTTGTAGTTTTGCTGTTACCAAATTAACTATTTCCAAGCCCAGTTAATTTCAACTCCTAAACATTAAAAAGAAAATCCCCTCTTTGCCATCTCTACTTTTCCTCACTAGATGATATAATGGCCACACGGCGGTTTTGCGTGTGCTCAAACCCCATAAATCTATCTCACACTCACCAGAAAGATCGCTCCAACACTAACTTGATCACATTTGCCTGCCTCCAATGCTTCGTCAAGCAATCATGGGCGTTAAGGTGGTCCACCGGGACCGTCTACACTGAAAGTGGCTATTCACTTCCTGGGACAGTGCAAGCCAAGATGCCAAAGGGCGTGGCACCGGCTCCGCAATGTTACCTTTTCCATCCCTCGGAAGGGCAGCAGGCAAGGTCAGGTGGGAACAGTGCAGACACAAGGAATCATCTCATTCCATGGGTTCCCAAACCAAAGGCCCCGCCTCTTTACGGACACAGGGGGTTGGAGAAACAAAAGGTGTGTGGGCTAGGAGTGGACTGGTGATAAGTTGACATTCAATTCCATCTTATTTTAAAAGTAGGAGGTAACTAGGTAGAAAAGCAAGGACACATTTAAGACACGACAAAAAGCATGAGCAAAAGAAGCATCTCAGCCGGTAGAACACAGGGACGGCCGAGACCGCCGACTCTCGAACCAAAATCCGTCCTCTTTTATTTACTAACGTAACTTTGCTCAAAGCAGGTGTCCCCAGTGAAAGTCTTCCCCAGCCTCCCCAGCAGCATTAGGAGAAGTCACTCGGTTGGCATTCCTAGAAGGACCCTAAAAGGAGGCTGACCCACACTCTCGCTCTCCGCACTTCCTCTTGACCAGCAACGGACAAGACAGCACAGTCCCAGCAGCAATCCCGGACCCTCAGGCATCTTCAAAGAAGCCACTTGCTAAGGACGATGCAGCAGAAGCCATGAACCTAGTCCGTGATGTTGCTAAGCAGTCATACAAGCCATGGCTAGCTCGGAGTCTGGGCTCCACGTGAAAAAATCACATGGGCGATCCTGGCAGCAACGTGAAGATCAAACAGAAGGCAAAGGAGCACAAAGATAAGGAGGTAGGTTAAAAGAACGTCGCCTACTTACAGGTCAAGGACGGCCGGGACCGGGGGCAAAGACAAAAAGGACTTTTCACAAATATACAAAAAACGGAGAAGACTGAGCTTGTAGATGCAGCGTGGGAGAGAGGGGGAGAGGAGAAGGGCAGTGACGGCATTCGAGATGGGGCAAGTGAGCAGCCGCCAACGTAAATTAACCCAAACCAAGGACAGAAGAGCAGTTATTTTGTTTTGGATTCGGTACAGCAGTGTCTGTTTAGGAAGGGGATTTCTTGCTGTTCAATTTGATTTTAACAGAGTTTGAGAAAGAAGGATGACATTGAGGAAGCAACATGTGATGCAACAAAAAACGAACTGACACTCAGGAAAGACATCAGGAATAGAGAATGAGAATTAAAAGCCAGAGGTTAGCCATCACCAGCAAGTACATTTTACTATATGTAATTAAAAAAAATTTGTTTAAAGCACAGGAATGGCTGACAATATGACAACAGTTCTGTCCATTCATACATTCATTCAACACATATCTGAACACTTTCCATACGTCAGTCACTATTCTAGTCACTGGGAGTATAGTTCCAAATAAAAATATGTATCTTTAGAGCTTATATTCTGAAAGTGGTGATCATTTTTTAAAAAACTAATTAACAGGCAATGTTAAGTGCTACAAATCAAAAAATGTTATGGGGATAGCATGTGATAGGGCCTTTTAGATAGGTAATCAAGGAAGGCTTCTGAGGAGGTGACATCGGCACCAAGGACTGAAGCAATACACGCAAATGAAGAAGGGAGTGGAAGAGACGACAGCAGAGGAGAAAACACATGCAAAGGCCCCGTGGCAACAGCAGCTCGATCCTGCTCAGGCAACAGAAAGACGACCATTATGTATCAGGAACAAACTGAACGAGGCAGAGGGTCACAACATGAGCTCAGAGCCAGGCGATGAGGCTCACATCTATACTCCCAGCACCTTGGGAGGCCGAGGCGGGAGGTTCGCTTGAGCCCAGGAGCTCGATATCAGCCTAGGCTCTCTCTACAGGGGAAAAAAAAAAAAAAACCAAAGAGTTAGCCGGGCATGGTGGTGCACGCCTGTAGTCTCAGTTACTCGGGACGATGAGGGAAATGGATCCCTTTGGCCCAGAAGATTGAGACTGTGGTGTACTGTGATCATGGCACTGCACTCCAACCTGGGGGACAGAGTGAGACCTCAGCTCAAAAGAAACAAAAATGAGATCAGAGATGAAGCCAGTGTCCAAGTACTCAGGAGTTTTGGTTTTATCATGACTGCAAAGGGAAGCTTTTCTGAGCAGGGCAGCAATGTGCTCTGACACGTCTGACCACAAATGGAGGAGAGTCTGTCGTGGGACAAGCGCGAAGAGAGAAAGGCCAGCTGTCAGGAGGCCACTGTGGTTTCCCAGATGAGAGGCTATCACAAGGAGCAGTACACGTGAAGGTGCAGAAGTGGCCGAAATAAGGTTCACAGTAGAACCAAGGAGCAGATGGACTGATTATGAGAGGAAGGAAAGTCGAGGATGACTCAAAAGTTTTTTGTTTTAAAATCACTTTACGTAGTAACACAGCTATCCCAGATTTGCTTGGTTATTTCTTGTACATCTTTTTCCTTCACTTCAAAGAGTTCTGAAGCCGTTATCTTGGATGAATTTCTATGTAGCAAACAGTTGAATTGGGATATTGTATCAGCTTAACAATCTCGGTCTTTACAGACTGTTGAGTCCATTTATATTTCAGTGTTTTCTTCAACCACCTCTATCTCTTGCAATCGTAACTTCTGAAGACAACCTTACATGCTACTTCTTGTGAAGTCTTTCCCAATACCCTCCCAGACTTTCAACATCAACAAACATAGGCTTTCTTGCCTTTTAACCTCTAGAGCACTTTATTTGTTCTCTCCTATCATAATGATCAGGTTCTGCTTCTTACTAAAAGACTCATAGTCTGAGTGTGATGACCCACGTCATACTCGGGAGGCCAAGGCAGGAGGATCGTTGTGACCAGGAGTTCAAGACCAGCCTGGTCGATGAAGGGAAATACCATTAAGAAAAAACAGTAGTTGAGACCTTGGTTTTATACGAAATACAAAAATTTGCTAGGTTTGTGGCATGGGCCTGTATGTAGTCTCAGCTAACTGGGAGGCTGAGGTGGGACGACTGCTTGAGCCCACGAGGTTGAGGCTACAGCGAGCCAGGATAGTACCACTGCACTCTAGCCCGGGCGACAGAGTGAGAGCCTGTCTCGAAAAATAAGTAAATACAATAAAATTAAAAGACTAGTGAGTGAGTTCTGCCTCCCTATTTAGAAGATGAACTCTCTCAAGAAAAGGACCGGGTCTCAGTCATCTCTCCTTTCACAGGAAGACTAAATGTGGCAAGCTCATTTCGATCTCACACTTGCTGAGCATCTACTGCGTGACAGGGACTGAGCTATACACACAACACGGCTCTATCTTAGTCACTGCTTTATCCTTTGCAGATAGCTTAGCATCCTCAACAGTAAAATCAAGAGTTTCGGTCATGTTCATTTAAAGGCAACCGCCTGGGCACAAATCGTAATATTCTACTCCAGTTATGAGAGAAACAGTGACTAGTCCACCAGTTACTACATAAGCACCACGATTATTCTTTTGAGTTTCATGCCAACCTGCTATTTCAGGTCTAAATTTCAGTTTAACATTTTATTCAAAGATCCTTGGAGATGAGGGCCATTGTCATTCTAGAGTGTAATCAGTGGTTCAAAGTTAACTGACAGTTCTGCACATACAGAATTGACACATTTCAAAAAACAGATCATTTTTAAAGGTATGCAGGAAAGGTTAACCTTTCTATACTTCCTACCCTGGGAACCCTAGCTGCAGAGACCCAGAGGGCCAACAGCCATCTCTTTGAGAAGGAAGACTAATGGACAAGAATAAATGTACACAGAAAGTCAGGAGACATGAAGCACAAAGAATTTGATGCCATTGGATTACTTCTCATTCTTATATATACATTCTAAGTTTAATTTAATTGAAAGGGGTACACAGCTATCTAATCATGGTGCATGTAAAAATTTCTATGACGCTCCACACCAAGTTTAAATATTTCAAGTTCAGTTGTTGTAACTCTGTTCTAAAAATAAATGTGAGAAACTGAAACATAAGCAACTGTAAAGACTTAGAAGAGTAGAAAAAAAAATCTTCAATAACTTCAATTTTGTTTCTTCAGTCTGTGCTAATAAAAATGTAATATGTCACTGAATTGTGGTGACCTATTATGAAATATTTATCAGACAAATAAAACGACTCATCTGTAGGTCTGAAAATAACACCATAAGCCCAATATAATGTCTTATAAATTATAAGCTAAAAATTTTTAAATAACCATCTTTCTCTATATGTACTGTGTTATATGACTATTGCCCTATGCTTCTGTTTATTCTTAGGGAAAAAATGTTTCCAGTTTGAAAAAATATATGAAGATCATTTCAAGATTCTCACTCTTAAGTCATAAAGTGATAAAATGTCTGTTACTTGTATTTTACTAGCATAAATATTTTTCTGCCTTTGCAACTGAAATTCCATATTCCTGGAGAGATCTAACAGCCTCCTTCAGTTTTTCAACAAATACTGATGTACTTGGAGAATCGAAAGTAATAAATGCTTTATGAATGCTTATGAACTGCCCCTTCAAAGACTAATTTTTAAATTACAGCCAAAATCTGCAAACACAAAATATATTTGCCCAACTAGTCTGCAATGACAACAAAAAATCAAGTAAAATTAAACACAGGTAGCTGACAAATTTTCATACCCTTGTTTTCCTATTGTCTCATTATTCTTATTTCTAATGTTTTTATCATGATATATTCTAGCTTTTGAAGTAACTTTAAAAGCTTCCCAAAACAAGAATATGATAAATAAATGCTTAATTTAAACCTAACATTTGGCATTATTCTTCCAAGTTAATACCATACACACAACATAAATGTACATAAACACAAAACTTTCTAAATGAATTTAAAATACTATTTTCAAATCACAATTATAGGAGCCAAGAGAAATGTAGATTCGTTTCACTTAGTAATTATAAAAATAGTATTTATTTTTAAAGCGTGAAGACTTTAGACCATTACAATTATTAGCTATGGTCAATAGTTACATAAGTTAATTCAGTATAATTCATAACACAGCAATAGCAGAGCACTAAACTAAAGCATTACTAATACATTTAAAGTTTTTTGAAACTTTAAAAACCCCTGCTAAAAGCATGAGAAGGCATACTTTCAGAAATGACTAGATGAAATTCAGATGTTATATCAGTAGCTAATTCTCCTGTAGTATTTACTATGGAGGAAGTATATAGATTAACTCATTTGATCCCCACAACAAACTTGTAAAGTACTATTTACTCTTTTTTTTTCTTTAATAATCAATATTTT
Organism: Cephalopachus bancanus; assembly: GCA_027257055.1. Taxonomy (NCBI): domain Eukaryota; kingdom Metazoa; phylum Chordata; class Mammalia; order Primates; family Tarsiidae; genus Cephalopachus; species Cephalopachus bancanus. The sequence goes on along the minus strand of JAPVLO010002856.1, from coordinate 54,411 downwards.
TTTATTATGATGTTGTGGGGTACAGTTAAGGGTTAGGTATACAAATACGTTTCATTCAGGCACCCTATTGATTAGAGGTGCTTCCCCATCCTCAGATAGATATTTGCCCGTTAATCCCATCACTATTTACTCTTAATAGATGAGTAAGGAGACACATAGAGAAGCTAAGTGACTTGACCAATGTCACACTACAGGCCAAGTGACACAGTTCTGATTCAAACCCAGACAGGCATATTATAGTAACAGCTTTATAGCACATATTAACCTTGACAATAATCTTCCTCTAAGCTTAATAATTAAATCGTAATACAAACATTATAAGAATCAGGTAAAAAATTTAAAAATACCAGCTTGACAAAAATAAGCAAAAGTGGCTTTTCCCGGTTACAATGTACTGAAATATTTCTGAGCACTCAGTTCTGGTACAGAGTCTACTATTGACTTGTAAAACATGCACATTATGACAAAAGAACTCCCAACTCTAAACACATTGAGGCTGGAAGACATCATCAGCTACACTTGCACATGAGCAGGTGATTTTGTGTGTTTTCTTCACTGCTGTGTTGGTGCCAAAGATAATGTCTGGCACAGAGGAGGTGTTCAGCCAAGTTTCATTAAACTTGTTAAATGAATTAATGAAGCAAAGTCTACAAAAAGGAAAAGTGAAGTCATTATTTACATCAACCGATTTTGTTAATACTTTATTTCCTTCTAGAGCAAATTTGAGAAAGATGACATCAATAATATTAACTGGACAATATTATTGATTTTTGATACTTGCAAAAGATGTCAAAGCTAACTAGAAAATGCTGAACTCAGTGTCTGAAATTTCACAGATAATTTATTGGAGTATATAAAACTAATTGCCATTTTTAAGGCTTCTAAAATTAATTCTTAAACATCACCCAATCCATTGTATAAATTAGGCATTTTGTTTCTACCTATAGTTGATTCATAATAAATACTCCAATAGTAATTTAAAACCATTTTCATGAAAGTGAGACATCTAAAATACATATCCAGTATGTTCACTTTCTTTTGACTTTAAATCCCCTGGAAGACATCACTTAAAACTAAATAAGAACACTCCTTCTAAATATACATATTTTTTAATGCTTAGGCCTTAGATTTCATTTACTGCTGAGAAATTTAAATGTCTCTCTTAATTCATACTTTAATTCCAATCTATTTTCTGAACTCAGATTTGTTCTAGATATCCTCTTCTCATCTTTTTCTCCGTTGTACTTACTTCCATGCCATCCTTTACATCTGCTGTCAATTCTCTTTGTTTTCTACATTGCTATTTTCAAATTTTTCTTGAAAAACGTCAGGAGGGTCTTCTACTGATGATCTGTTATCTAAGTTTAAAAGGATAAAGTTTAGGAACATTAATATAGTATTAAAATATCATGCATCTAGAAGGAAAAGATATATCTACAGGTATAGGTGAGAATTTTGTATTGATTTTTTTTTAAATTTCCAATAGGATCCATATCTTTCCACTATAAGAGCACTATCTCCAAATAGGCAATAGGAACAAAACACCAAAAACATTAGCAAAAATGCTAAAATAATACACTCATTACTTTCTAATAACTGTTCATTAGAACTAGTATATATCAAACAGTGAACATATTTTCCATCACTTTTTAGTAATGAGTCAAGAGTTCAAAGCTCAAAGAAAAGTGAAGAGCAAGAACTGTGAGCTGTGTATAAAAATGTAATTTTAATGATATAATTAAGGGTTATCCGTGACATTAAAATGGATTGTACATTATAACATCTTAAACCATTCTATTTTAAAGCCCCTTCATATTAATGGAGATGTTTTAAAGTAGGTGATCCACTATTTTCTTTATATTCTGGAGAGAAATGCATGCATTTCTGACACTGGGGAATAACTATACAACAGCCATTACTATATATGAAATAACTATAGCCTAATTAAACTGTGAAACACTGACTGAAAGCACAGTTGAAAGATTCAAATATAAAATATCACTTTTCTTGGCCTTTAGGTTACAATTCAATTATTTTAATGCTAGCATGTATTTTATAGCAAATGATCTAACCACACAGAAAACGTCTACATGCTTTCGCACATCTTTTATTACGTTGGACAAAGGAGATCATATATGTGAAAGTGCTGTGTTGCTGGCCAATTAGAGACTGGTAATTATTCTCACATATCTTTGAATATAAGATCTCAGTAGTGATCTCTGCAGTGCATTCCACCTTTGGTATGACTTCACTATTTTAAAAATTACTTAAAGCAGAGAACAGAGCACGGGTCAGCCAGAAATAGAATTTACGTCTCTGTAATGAAATAAACCCTGCATAATGATTTAACCAAAAGTATAACCACAGTTGAGGAGACAGAGGGGTGGGAAAAGAGAACTAAATCTTCAACTCATATTAGACCAAATGCCAAGTTTACTGGAAAGAGGAACGTCAATGCCAAAACACACAGTGAGTGGTTGAAAGCAATTGCCCCAAGCCGGGCTCGGTGGCTCAGCCTGTAATCCCACGCCTTTGGGAGGCCGAAGTGAGTGGATTGCCTGAGCCCACAGGTTCAAGACCCACCTGGGCAACTTGGCCAGACCTCATCTCTGCAATAAATCAAAAATTAGCCAGGCGTGGTAGCACACGCCTGTAGTTCCAGCTACTTGGAAGGCTGAGGCAAAAGGATCGCCGGAGCCCAACAGGTCGAGGCTGCGGTGGCCAGGAACGGCTACTGCACTCCAGTCTGGGCGACAGAGTGAGACTCCAACTCAAAAAAAAAAAAGGAAAAGAAAAGAAAGCAATCGCCTCTAAGAAAGAAGAAATGGGGTGAGGACTGAGGGGAAGATACCCAGGGAACTTTGGAGCCCTCTGACTCTTTTTTAAAGAGTGTACCTTTTGACTTTGAAATCAAGGAAAAGTTATTACTTGAATACAATCAAGTCCGCCTTAGCGTCTACCATATTAATCCAATCTACCCTGTGGGGCCATGGAAAAGAGAACATCTCACATGCATGGAAGATAAAATGCATTTGCAGAGACATGGTGTCCTCATAAAATGATCTTTAAAGGGAAAAAATTGTGGATGGGGAAAGAAAATATCAGGGAGAACAGAGTAAAAAAGATATAAAAGGTACCTGCCAAAAAAGAAAACAATAAAAACAAAAGGTACTTGGTGACTTTTTTTCCTCCAGCAATTGAAAAAGGAAATAAAAAACAACAGGCAATACTTCAAAATCTGAATCTCAGAAAAGGGATGAGCACCTTGGGAGAAATGTGACCATGTTACTTTGGTGTGGTAATTCATCAGTGTGGTTCCAGTACTCCTCTCATGAATAAAGTAAGAGTACACTTAAGCTTCCATCGACCCCTACTTCTAATGAAGTCAGTTATGGCCACCATGTGACTTGCTGTGGTCAATAAAATTGGAGCAAAAGTGCCACATGTCTCGTTCAGGAAAGTTTTAACAGCTAGTGTGTGATATGCCAAGCTTTACTGTCTTTTGTCACAGTCAACAGAAGTATGCAAACAGTGGCTGTTCTGTCAGCATAAGCCCAACACTCCTGTATAAGGAGCATGTGACATAAGGAAGAAATAAACTATGCTGTTTTAAGCCACTGAGATGTGACAGGTTACTACTGCAGCATAAACTAGTCCATCTTCACCAGCATACAAATGAGCAGTAAGATGCTACCCTAACACGAACAAGAAAAAGCCCAAAATAATGATGTATGGGCCAAAAGCACAGAAACTGTTCTGGATCTATTCAGAAAAACATTTATTGCGACTGGAGCTCAGCAAGTGACCCATATTAAGAAATGACAAAACACTTGATAAAACTGCCACGACAATAATTTGGAGGTACCAAAACAGTCTGGTATTGGTACAAGAACAGGCAGATATACCAATGGAACAGGAGACTCTGGAAGCAAAACCGCAATTTCTCAACCAACTCTTCTTTGACAAAATCTCTGCCACCAAAAACTGGAGAGAGGAAAAGTTATTCAGTAAATGGTGTTGGGAAAACGGGCTGACCACAGGCAGAAGATTAAAACAAGACCCCCTGCTATCACCATACAAAAAAATCAACTCTAAATGGATCAAAGACCTAGACGTAACCTCAAACTAGAAGAACCCTAGAAGAAAACATAGAAAACATCCTTATGTAAATTTGAATAGGCAACTAATTCCTGATCAACTCTCCAAAAGCAAATGTCATAAAAGATAACACAGACAAGTGGAACCTCGTCAAATTGAAAAGCTTCTGCAAAGCAAAAGAAAGCATCAAGAGATCAGGGAGACCAGCCCACAGAATGGAAAAAAATTATTTGCCAACTGTATGTCTGACAAAGGTCTAACATCCAGATCTACAAGGAAGTCAAACGTGCCAAAAGAAAAAAATAAACAGCCCTATTACAAAGTGGGCAAAAAACATGAATAGACACTTCTCAAAAGAAGACATAAGCAGCCAATAAATACAAGAAAAAATGCTTAGACTCACTAATCAAAGAAATGCAAATTAAAACCACACTGAGATACCACCAAACTCCAGTCAGGATGGCCATCATCAATAATGCCAAAAACAGATGCTTGAGAGGATGTGGGGCAAAGGGAACACTTCTTCACTGTTGGTGGGAATGTAAACTAGCACAACCTCTGTGGAAAACAGTGTGGCGATTTCTAAAAGATCTAAAAAATGACCTTCCATACAGACCATCAATCCCCCTTCCGGGAATATACCCAGAGGACCTCAAATCACTCTATAGAAAAGATATCTCCACATGCATGCTGATTGCAACATTATTCACAATAGCAAAATCATGGAACCAACTGTGCTGCCCGTCAAAAGTGAACTGGATTTTTAAAATGTGGTACATTTACATGATGGAATACGCAGCCAAAAAGAAAAACAAACATATGAACTTTGCAGCAGCTTGGATGGAATTAGAGTCTATAATACTCAGTGATTTATCACAGAAACAAAGATTTGAGTACCACATGTACTCACTCATAAATGAACTCTGAACATTTGTCATAATACTCTAAGAAAGGGGACTGGCGGTAGTGGGATACAGCCAGGAGAAGGAGGGGCACATAACATCAATAACAATACTCACACTTTACCTGTACAATGACCATGTATACACCTAACCCTGAACTGTACCCCACATTTTTAAAATAGGCCAGGCACGGTGGCTCAAGCCTGTAATTCCAGCACTTTATAAGGCCAAAGTGAAGGGATTGCCTGAGCCCACAGGTTTGAGAACAGCCTGGGCAACTTGGCGAGACCTCGTCTCTACAATAAATGAAAAAAACTAGCCGGGTGTGGTAGCATGCACCTGTAGTTACAGCTACTTGAAAGGCAGAGGCAGAAGGATCACTGGAGTCCAGCAGGCCAATGCTGGAGTGGCCGTGAGTGTGCTACTGCACTCCAGCCTGGGTGATGGAATGAGACTCTAAATCAAAAAAAAAAAAGAAAAGGAAAAAATAAGTAATAATTTGGAGATGACATACACCTAATGAATGCATATTGAAAATATACCTAGATTCCTATGGCTAATTAACTTATTTATTACTTCTAAAAGAAGAGGTTGGAAGACAGATTAATACTGTGTGATAGCTGCCATCAGTCTTATTTACCAAGGTATTAAAATATAGATACTCAGAGAAGGACTACTGTTCAAGAGACTAGATATCCAAAACTTTTTCTTTTTTTTTTGAGTTGAACTCTCATTCTGTCACCCAGGCTAGAGTGCAGTGGCCGCTCCCGCTCACTGCAGTCTGGACCTGCTGGGCTCCGGCGATCCTTCCACCTCAGCCTTTCGAGTAGCCGGAATTACAGGCACGCGCTACCACGCCCAGCTGATTTTTTGATTTATTGCAGAGATGAGGTCTCGCCAAGTTGCCCAGGCGGGTCTCGAACCCACGGGCTTAGGCAATCCACTCACCTCACCCTCCCAAGGTGCAGGGTTACAGGCTGAGCCATGGAGCTCGACTAGATATCCAAAACTTAAAACAATCCTTAGCCCTTCCCATCCCCTCCCTTCTATCAACCTAACAAAACTGCTGAACTAGGCTGGGCTCCTTGGCTCAGCCTGTAATCCCGCGCTTTGGGAGGCCAAGGTGAGTGGACTGCCCGAGCCCGCGGGTTCGAGACCCTCCTGGGCAACTTGGCGAGACCTCATCCCTACAATAAATCAAAAAGTAGTCGGTTGTGGTAGCGCACGCCTGTAGTTCCAGCTACTTGGAAGGCTGAGCGGAAGGATCGCTGGAGTCCAGCAGGTCGAGGCTGCGGAGGCCGGGAGCGTGCCACTGCACTCCAGTCTGGATGACACAGTGAGACTTCAACTCCAAAAAAAAAAAAAAAAAAAAACCTGCTCAACTATGGAAAGAGGGCATATCTCCATAGCCATCTTCAGATGTGGTCAAGGATAATAAAAAAGGAAGGATCTCTCATAGGGCAAAGCCAAGGACCCTGAAGAACTATGTTCTCGGGCATGTGCAGGGTAAGAACCATTTTTCACAGGTCTACGACAATGAGATAGATACAGAAGTTGAGAATAATTGTTTAGAAGCTTTTATAGCAATTTCACACTGGTTGTCTGTTGAATCTAACAATGGCTTTAAATTGGGCTTGTAATTTCACGTTTTTAGTTTCACTTTTCCTATAATTCATTTTATTATTTACCAAATGTTCAAATTAAAATTGTTTTCTTCAACTGGCCTGGAAAACCCAGGAAACAGAACTAGTGTCCTAGCAACACCTGCCCAGAGAGATTTCAACTGTCTACAGTCTGGTATCGTCTGCCATTCTTCCTCTTTCCTAATGGGAACACTTGTAGTCACCTGTCCCAACTCTATCCTAAGTATTCAACGGGGGTGTGAGAAAGATAACATGTCTAGACCAGAAGAAGTTACTGCTGGGCTTTACTCAGAGACCGTGGACTTGAAACTCCACAGTGACTGGATGGGATTTTTAATGTCCACTGGTTAGAGTCAAGGGTGACCCAAGGAAGGAGAACACGTTAACAAGGACGAACTGTTCAGAAGTTTGTAGTTTTCTACACAGGTGAAAATTATACTTCCCACTTACTTGAATTAAGTGTGGTCATGGCGTGCTGTTGGGAGTCAGCCATGGAGGCCCACTGAGCGTTAGGGATCAGGAAGGGCCGTTGACCCCGAGACCACTAGGATGCGTACGGGAGCTATTGACCCCATTTCCTCCTCCTTTCTACTCAGCACTAACCGGATTAAGCTCCTGTTAGCTCAAAACATAAAAACTCTGAGACCAGGGCGAACACAAGCTAACTTTAGAAGCTCATTGCTCCATTCTTCCACAAATTGCAGTTTTGGCTTTCACACAACTTATAATTCAAACTTGTGTCACATCTAAGAGCCTTAGTATTGGTCACAGGCTTCTGGTTCATGATCTTAGGATTTTATTGAAGGTGTAAATTGTAGAATATAGTTTTACAAGACAGCCATTTTGTTGAAAGAATGCAGCTGGGTTAGTTGCAGATAGCCCACTGTGAACTTTGGACTGGGTCACATTCCAAACATTCTGGAATGGGCCACTATCGCTTGTAAAGTAAATACTTAAGCTTCTATAGAATTGTTTAACTTGGCATAAATCAATCAGCTTAAGCTTCTATAGAATTGTTTAACTTGGCATAAATCAATCAGCTTAGGATGAAAAAGGTTTATAGTATATGTCAGTCACGGATTAGGTTATCCTCTGTTATGGGATTTTAAGATTATCATATGAAAAGGGTTTAAAGGCAATCATTGATTAAGTTTTCATGGATTAAGGTTTCTGGTGGGTGGGGGACACCCCTCGCACATCTGACTTTGTGTATAAAAGACCCATTGTAATTCCCAGTAACATACATCGCTTGTACACTAGACCGGAGTCCAGTCTCTTTCTTTCTCTCTCTCTTTCTCTCTTCTTCCCCCCAATCGCCGATGCCGTCTCCACCTTTGGAGTACCCTGAACCCGGCTGGAGCTGGTCTCTGGCAGCTTGGCTTGACCAATGAAACGTGCCAAGTGACATATGTAACTTCTGGAAGGTTTTAAGAGTCAGTATGCATGTGTCATGAATCATGACGGACTTTCCCTCTGATATGTTGGGTGATAACGGTCAGTCCCAAGTCCCAAAAAGAAAACATGGGGCAAAGCTCCCAGCAGACACGATGTAAACATAAAACAAGCATTGCTGCTTTAAACTCCGAAGATATGGGAATTGGTAGTACACTACAACCCAGCATGGCACTATTGGTAATAGCCTGGCCTTAGTAGTGGGTAACGGGAGACTGGCCTGAACATAAAATGCATATCCAAGATTTTAAAGTAGGATATTTCAAAGAATTCACAGTTGACCCAGCTTCATGGTAGGAAGATTCTAAAGGGGAAGACGACTCTTCAAAATGCAATTGACCATTACCACCACAGGTACCAGTACCAAAACAAAACTCATAGACAAGTGTTTGCCATGCCACATATGCCAATACGACACACACACACCTCCCAACTACGTGCAGACTTTTATGCCTCGATTCTTCCGTCGAATGCTTCTGTCAGCATGGATCTGAGTTGGCATAAGTTCATTTTTGCCTCACCCCTAAACTCTAAATAACTGTGTAAGAAGAGGTCATTTAAATGATGGAAAGAACGAGTGACATGTAACTAAGGACAAAATACAAGAAGGTAATAAGTGCTGTCAGAATGAATGAGACCGCACAACAAAAACAGGAACAAAGCTTGCAAATAAAATGCTAAAGGCAGTAAGGTGTTTTGTTGAGCACCAGAAGATTAAGAACCATTTGTCACAGGTCTAAGGAAGCTCGCAGAGAATGTCAAGGAGGAAGCACTTCGAGAGAAAAGCATTGTTTTCCTGTCAGATGGCTGAGGATCTGCCTTTATGTTCTTTATGCAGTTACAGTGGTAGGCAGCCCCTGTTGACTAGAGTAATCATCCCGTGTTGGTATCGGGTACTATATCCAATAATGCTTGGCAAACAGTTCTTGGGCTTTTAAATTTTTGAAAGACTACTGTGCTGGAGTAATCTGCACTGAGAAACCACAGTACTCAATCTCTGTGCACCTGGACACGTTTCAATTTTATAACGTCTAGTAGCAAGCTTTTCCCTGCCTTGGTTAGTTTGCCCTTTATAGGCCTAAATTCCTTTACGGCTAACTCTAAAATTAACGGGTTTCCCCCTCAGGAAAGAGTGGAAATTAACACATATTAGATAAATTGCATCAAGATCTGTGGGCATCACTCTCTGGAAAAAGATACATTTCATACTTCTCAATAAATGGGGCACACAATGCTTGCAAAGGTCCCCAAGTGTTCTTCCTAGACGAGCTCACCCACAGCGGAATGCTGCTGCTGGAGAACACCACCTGCTCCAGGCGCCAGCCTCGAGGAAAGCCTTGGCGAGCCCTCAGCGCTGTTACCGCGCGAGACCCGAAGGAGGCAACAGGAGTCATCGTCTCTCCGCTTTAGAGACCCCGCGAAGAAGCCGGGAGGAAAGCCATCCATTCGCACCCCCACACTCACCCCCCGTAAGGGAAGGCGAAAGGGAAGGCGAACTACACTTGCTCTGATACATGCGGGGGAAAGTCTTCGCCCAGGGCTCGCCCGGCGGAGGGGAGGGAGGGCCTTTCCCGCAAGAGCGCAGGCGCACCCGGCCGCCGCGTTCCGTCTTCTCGCGGCGGAAGCGGGAGACGCGCAGCCCTCGAGAGGGTCCGGGTGAGACCCGCGGTGCCCCGAGGCGGGCGTCCCAGGCCGGACTCCGGAGCGCGACGGCGCCGGCCTGGCCGGGGGAGAGTCGCGTGGCCTGAAACGCGCCCCGGTCCGAAACCTCCGCCCGAGGGACCCGCGCGGCCACCTGCCTGCCGAGACCTGCGGGCGAGCCCCGCGGGCAGGGACCGGGCGGTCCCCGAGGCCGCGCGGCCCACCGCTCCCGCCGCCACCGCCCGACGCGCCTGGAAGGCAGGACCCTCTCGCCTCCCTGCGAGGGCACAGCAAGCCCACCAACACGCCGGATCCGCGAGCCGGCTTCCCGCGCCAAAAGAGTCGCCGAAGCTCCTCCTCCTGTTCCTCGAGCTCCCTGGACACTTGAACCAATGGGAAGCTCGGGGGGCGAAGCGAAAACTACGCCTGAAGAGAGAGAGAGACCACGGTATCCCGGCCCAATCAACAGCGCGGGTGAGGTACAAAGGGGCGGGAGAAAGCGGGGGACCGCTGGCGCCCACTCAGGTTTCGGGCCCTCGAGCGACGGGTTCCGCGGCCCGTAGCCTCCCGAGCGCGGCGCTCAGGGGGGCGTGCCTAGCCGGGGCAATCGGCGCGAAAGCCTTAAATGCTCAGATTAATCAGTTGATTGTCTCCAGCCCAGAGTTGTTTTCGCCGCCACGAAACCAGGGCGCCCTGAAGAGGCAGAGATCGCCCCCACGGGGTGCGGGCAGGAGGCGCGGCCGGGAGAGGCGGCTTGTGGTCCCGGCGCGGGACGCGGGTCCCATTATGGCGCTTCCCGCGGCGGGGGGCCGGCGGCAGTCCTCCTCTCCGCTGACCCGGCTCCGCGTGCGGCCCTTTAGCCCGCGCGCGCTCGCCCTCCCGCCGGCCCCACGAGGGCGCCGGTGCCGGTCCCGGCGGGGCGCGGGGTTCGCCGCGGCGCCGGCTCGGTGCCTTGGGCGCTGAGCGTCCGGCCCGCCCCGCTCTTCGCCTTCGCCCCCCCGCGGCGGCGGCGGCGGCGGCTGCTGGACAGCGGTCGGCGGCTGAGCCGGCGGAGCCGCGACGGTTCCTCGCCTGCCGTGGGCCGGCTCTCCGCTCCGCCGCCTCTCGCCCCGGGCGCCCGGTCCTGCTCCCACCGCCACCCGCCCGCACTTCCTCCGCACTGGCTGCTCCGACGCCCGCTCTCCCGCCCGCAGGTCTCCACGCTCTGCCCGCTCGGCCTCGCCCTGGGGGAGAGGCCGGGGCGGGGGCGGACTCGGCCCCGAGCTTGAGCGGCGCGCGAGGCGGGGACCGAGCGCCCGTGGGGTTTCTCCCGGGAGCAGCCGCGCAGCCCTTTGTCCCGACGTGAATCCTTGGCGGGCTTCTTTTGCTCGTAGTTTCTTCGGGACTAGAGACGATGGTCTTAAACTTGAAACTAAAGTTACAGACCATGTCATCAGCTGTTGAGTTCCCCCAAAAAGAAAAAAAAGGAACCATTTCAGTGATTAATTCCCCCTTTGGACGATGCCTTCAGTTTCTTCTACGGGTTTTTTTACTCTGTGAAACACTCTGTGGTCTTTGATATCATGTTTATAGCAATTATTTTAACTCTGAAAGTTTTACAGTGCATTGGAAACTGTTGTGTTGTTTTAATATCACACCTTTTTTCCTATCTCTGGCTTCACGGGAATGTGTCTTTCGGAAAGAAATGTCAAGGAAGGGTACACACAGGGTGTTTTTCTGACCAATAGTGTTTCTGAGAATGTTATTTGTTGCCTGTGCGTATGGTATGGGTGACTTCTTGAATCGCTAACAAACCTCTTAATGTTTTCATCACGATGCTAACTTGTCGTTTGTCCAGCAAACTTACCCCTTCTTATTTTTCTTTCCTTTGAGATGAATTTCAAATTCTGAATGAAATATTTTCAGAATATTTGTATTGGAAGAGGACACCATTGTCTAGCAATATGTTTGTACACAATAAATTTTATTTCCTGCTTACTAAATTTTGTTTCCACACATTGATGTCTAGCAAGTTTTCTCTTTGTTGACAAAGTTATTAAAAATAAGAACCAAGGGAACATATTAAAAAGAAATAATAAGGATATTAATATGTGCATTATGACTTTACCATCTTTGAAGGCAAAATCCTAAAGAGTATAGCTTTTTAATGGAAAAAATTAATGAAAAATTGTGAAGGATTTGTGCCGCTGTTTTATTCCTTCCTCTTCCCTCTCTAATGTTTTAGCTTCCACTGCTGACTTTGTCTTCTGTGTATCTTGGGTGCTTGGTGCTCTGACGTTCTCATGTGTATTATTTACACCAGGTCTCCTTCCAAGAAGAATTTAAATCCTCAGATAATAGAAAGCACAAATATGATAAAAATTATGAAAACCACGATAAAAGATAAGCCATGCGATAGTAGAGAATAGGATTAGTAAGTAAGGAGTCTGCAAAACACTACAGTTGGTCAGAAAACTTGATCCTAAGCAAACCGGTAGCACAGAAAGATGAGATTTTGGTCCCCTTACTATTATATAATAAATTGTAACATATAAGTTAGGGTGCTAATTCATCCACAGAGAAGACGTTTTCCTGGCTGTAAACGCCGAGATGAATTTTTTGTACTGCTTTTTACATAAGGAGTCAACTTAAGAAACAGTATTCTTGATCATCATTTTTGTACAAATGATAAAATGTACTTGTAGTCACCTTTCAACCAAAGTCAAAAGCATAATGTTAAATTATATAAAGGTAGTGCTGGTGTACCAAAATGATGTATCCTGGATAGAAAACTTTCTTATTTCATTGGATTGATTGCTCCCAACCTTGCCAGTTAGGTATTAGTTTCTCTTTACTTCTTTTAGGTTTGCTTGTTTGTTTTTGTTTTTAAAGTATATGTTAGTCGCTGGACCATCAACATCTACTGAATGAGAGAATAATGATAGAAGGCTATTATGAATTCACATTTTATATAAATGTGTGTTTTACTAACAAGAGCTAACTTGAGAAATTGAGTTGAGTCTAAAGCTGTTCCCTTAAATATTTTAAATTCAACCCAAAGGTTTCTTCATACATAGTGCACTGTAACCTAAGTGGACGTGTAAACAGACGATAGCCTATTCTTGTACCAGTCGCCGAGTCTTGGCCAATGAAAGGAAGCCAACTCTTCGAATCAGGCAAACACTGAACTGCGACGATCCAGCTGTTTCCATACCTTTGCTTTGTCTGAACCACATTCCTTTCTCCGTCCACAGATCCTCTCTGACCAGACTATGTGACAGCTCCAAAGTCTCTCTGAACTTATTCTGGTCCAATTCATGAATCATTCTTTGCTCAGAATCTGTGAACTCTGTCTAAAGTTTTTATTTTGACACTGCGCTTGTCTGTGTGTGTGTGTGTGTGTGTGCGCGCATGTGCACATTTTGTTTTTCATCTTTAGACTCAGAAGGTACACATGCATACTCGTCACATGGATATATTGCGTATGTGGGGATTGGGTCTCAGGGAGCCATCCCAACACTGCTGGTGTTTATTGAATACTTACTTTGTAGCAGATATTGATTTATTATTGTTCACATAGGTTCTGATGGCTTGAAGACATACAACGTAAAACATACGATGTGGAGGGAAATGCCTCTTTTGTTCACAGATGTAACTGCCATGACCTCTACTGGAAGTTACTGTTCTTTTCTTTGTACTTAATAAGTACTGCGTGGTGTGGGGCGATAATGAAAACTCTATAAACAATGTCCTCCTCTTCATCATATTCTGCGTTCCACTTTTCGAACACATTGCCTGAAAAAGCTATCGCTGTGATGGCTGCCAAATGGAACTTTTCTAACTCCATCATTTCTTCTGCATTTCTTACTGATAGTGCACAGACTCCCCTAAAAGAGAGCAGGCTCTTTTCATCTGTTTTCAGTGTGAGCTTCCGGGTTCTTTTGCTATTCAATGGGTCATAAACAGCTAACCATCATGAGTGTGCTCAAATTGTCCCAGATTTGGTTACTAAGAGCCCCCTCACTCTGACCCCTGTACCCTTATGACATATCTTTGTCATTTCTTGCATGTGTCCTTTTGCCACAAGATGTTTCCAGACTCGTCTTTGAAATCAGTCATTTCTCCAAGGAGTCCAGGTACCTTTTACTGGGAAATTAATTTAGAAACCAAGATCCGGGGTTGGGAGTGCTTTCAGTTCCTGGGGTGTTCTTGCTTCTCAACTCTTTTTGCTGGATGAGCTAAAAAATAGATTGTAGGTACGTTTGTGTATAAATACAATTGTGCAGTAAAATGTGATAGTAGAAAACCAACTACTAAAAATTTTATCACTTATATCTATATCACAAATATCACAGCCAAGAATGCTTTTTTGTATCTCTTTACACAAATGATGATGATTTTCTTATATTTGAAGTCACCTTGTATTCTGACATACATGTCATTTTCACCAAGGAGAAGAGTGTGGCTGCTTTTGAATGTTCAGAGGAATCTAGACGCTCTGATTTACTGGCACGGGATAGTCCTCTCAGGCCTACAGTTCTGTACTTTCCCATCCCACAAGTCACTCGGGGTTTGTGGACAAGTAGGTTCATGAAGAGACTCTTCCAGAAACGTGTGCATGAGTAAAGAGTCGTATTTATGAGGAATTGTATGAAAATATTAGTCTATTTTTCTAGTGGTACTTATCTAAAAGGAAAAGAAGTTGAAAGGGAGTGTGTGTGTGTGTGTGTGACTGCTTTAGATATAGATCATCTACTGACCGTAATTTAGCTGTTTTTGCTTAGAAATGACGGTATTGGCGTGCAGCCCTTTCTAGTTGCTTATTTTCTTATGAGTCTTTCCTCTTTTCTTTCTTATTTTAGAAGCAGGGTCTTGCCCTGCCTCCCAGGCTGGAGTTTAGTGGAACTACAGCTCACGGCCTCAAACTCCTGGGCTCAAGCGCTCCTTCTGCCTCAGCCCCTAATGTAGCTGAGACTACAGGAGCATACCAAATTTAAAAACATTTCTTTGTGGAAACAAGGGTCTTGCTCTGCTTCCCAGATTGCTCTTGGACCCCTGGCCTCTAGCAATTCTTAAACCTTGCCCTCCTAAAACACTGGGGTTCCAGTCGTGAGACACCATGCCCAGCCCTTATGCGTCTTCTCTACTTCAGTGTAGCACAGGCTACAGAAAATATCTTAATGAATTTCTCATTAAATGCATGATTACAAATGAACTCCCAGTGCTGCCTACCGGGTGACTGAGCCACCCTAGTAAGTTTACTTTCCTACGGTGCTTCTCAATCTTGTGGAAGGTGTGTGACCTTAAGAAATATGTACAGTCTTGTGGTTTCCCGACGGTGACAGTGCTGACTGCTAAGGTACAGGTCTTTGGGTTCACGTGCCAAGACGGCCAGGCGCTTCATGACTCAGTTCTCCATCAACATCTTTCTCTTCATATTCGTGTGACTCTTTCACGTGTGAGCTGAGCTATCATGTGACCTTCACTTGGCAAGAACACGTCATTTATCTGTAAGTCTGCCTCTGCTCTTTTCTGATTTCGTCTACAGTGAGTGAGCTGAAACTAGCTTATTGGTATAACGTAGTCATTTACAAGATCCAGAATGTGCTGTTATTTACAAAAATATATGCAGCAATTTACAGAAATAAAAGTTTGTATCTTGAATATGTATTTCCTAATAGATCGGAAAAGACTGATGTACAATATAGACAGTTTAGAAATAACAAAAACACATCACAGGAAATGCAGGAAATTAAAAAAAAAAAAAAGACACAAATCCCATAACTGCACACCCCCCAACAGACACTGATAGAAGACAAGAATTTCTAGTCTATTTTTTATGCTGATAGGCACGTCAAAAAAAAAATGCTAGATTTAAGAGGCGCAAGTACAGGTTTGCTACCTGAGTGTACTGTGTGATGATGCGGCTTGGGCGTGTTAAGCCCGTCACCCAAACGGTGCACAGGGTACCCAGTGGGTCATTTCCCCACCGTTGCCCCTGCCCCTGCCCCCTCCTAAGGAGCCCTAGTGGCTTTTGTTTCCATCTTGGTATCTGTGTGTCCTACAGGCACTTTTAGAGTTTGTGCTGCTAACGTGCACATCGTTTTACGTACCTGTTGCTCTCTTCCGGCCGCATGTGAGACAAGTATCTCCATCTGCCCTGCCTTAGGAGCAAACTAAAAGGCATCAATGTCCTTCAGCAACTCTGTATGATCAGGATGCTCTAAATCTTATAAATTACATTTAGAGTTCATTTGTTTAGGAAACCAGTCGTATCTCCATCTATCTGCATTTCTTTAGTAATGACATGTCATAGAAAGAGCATAACTTCATTTTAGAACCCCTAAATTCTGCAAGGCGTCCACACTTAAATGTTTATCTTTGTAATCAATAAATGAACTATGATCACCTCTAAATTTCTTCATATATTATTTGAAAGATTTCAGATTTTTGTTTTGTCTTTGTAGCAAAAGAAGACTTCATGGAAGCAGGACACTACCGAAAAGGATATGCAATCACTGGAATTTATTCCAAAGAAGATGTTTTGATACTGTCAGTTTATTGTTCTTTTAATGTGGGGGAGGAAGAGGTTATGTAACATAGTGTGTGGCTTGCCTTTACACAGCTGATGAAGAAAGAGAGGGCAGCAACATACATTAATCTTCATCTTCTCTTGGAAGATCTGGGAAACACGAAGATATTTAGATTTATTTCTTTTCTTTCATTCTCTCTTTTTTTTTCTTTTTTTACTCTAGGTCAAAGTCCCTATGGGGCAATCTTGGATTCATAGTTTATCATCCCCTTATAAGAATTTTCTTCTTTAGACTCTCTTACCGACAATTTTGGTTCTTTGGAGTTGTCACAGTCTTTGGAGAATTTTAACTTTTTGAGCATTTGTGCTTTTGCCACCAAGGTGTATGTTTTTAAAATCAGTGGGCACTGGGACACAACTGGGTGCATCTGCGGAGTCAGGGGATGGTGTGTCCAGAATGAGCAGCTGAGCTGTTGCACCTAGGCCACGTGGCAGCAGACTGACTAGTGATGGTGCAACCAGCCCAGCTGGGGTAGGAGACCCACTCAGGGAGACCCCACCAAGCCATGTCCCGTCCCAGGCCCAGACTGTCTGCCTGTGCCAGGCTTTGGTTCTGGCAAGGGAAATGGGAGTGATGGTCAGGTGGGCTCTCCCTGATCTCGGGACATGGTGTCCCCTCAGGAGATAGGCAGCCACCGGGGCAGAGGTGGGGTCCAGGGGCCACCTGTGTGCATCTGACGTACCCCCCTCCCCCAGCATCTCAGCCTCCAAGGTGGCAGCCAGGGTTTCGCACCTGCTTGGTGGCTCCAGCTCCGACCTGCTCTCCTGGGACTGTGACAGCTTCCTCTCTCAACTGTGACATGGGGGCCCCCTGTAGGCAGGAGCCCACCCTCAGGCACCTGGGCCTCCTCACCCAACTGGCCTGTGAGACTCAGCCAGACTGCTGTGCTATTTGCGTTTTTGTGCTTTTCTTCCCCATTTGTGTGTCTTTTCCACAATGACGGCTGTGTGACGTTTTCTTAGGCTGTTCCTGTAGGACACTCCCCACCCCAGAGAGCACCCACCCCACCCCCCTCGGGCTGGCCGTGCCTCTGCTCAGCTTGGTGTAGAAGAGCCTGCAGGGTCCTGTGCAGAGGGATCCAGCCACTTGGCTGCCTGACCCCGCCTCTCCTGTCTTCTCGCGGTCCCCTCACTCCCCATCTGAACTGCTCTCGCAGCCGGGATGAGGGATGGGACGAGGTGGCTGAGAAGAACCATGCCCTCCCGGGGCAAACCTGTGCCGTGAGGAGGCTGGGCTTGCTCTGGCACCAGCCCTCATCTGAGTTCCGCTTCAGCCAGAGGTGGGTGGAATGCAGCCCGCTTCCACCTGCTTTGGGTGGCCCCAGCGAAAAGAGTAAATGGCCACACAATGCAAAACAACAACATTTTATAACACTTTGAAAGGGGAATTCTCCATGTGCTGAAGTGAAGTCCTATGGGAGCACAGCCCTGCCTCTTCACGCGCAGGGTGTCCGTGGAAGGCTGCTGTCAGGAGACCAGGGCAGGCTTGAGTGGGTGGACAGAGCCCCGCTGGCAAGAGCTGAATATGCTCCCTCCTGGCCCCTTCGGGGAACCCTTTCCAGCTTCGGGCTGGAGGGTTTTCTGGCAGGACCAGGGGAGCTGGCTCATCAGAAGACCAGGTTCGTCTTCTGCAGCGGTGCCTGTGAAGTGGGGGTGCCACGGCACCTCCTGTGGGGTGGCGATCCCCGGCGTGCCTAATGACGGGTGCCTGCCTCACGAACGCTGGTCTCACCCGCAGAGGTTTCAGGGCCTGATCCCGGCAGGAGGAGCAGTTGGTCCCCAGCAGCGAGGCCCCTGGGACCTGAGTGGTAACTTCTTCGAAGGGCGATCCCCTGGGCCCACGCTGTAGGACAAGGTTGATGCAGGGCTGGCATGCTTGTCCACTTCCTGGTGGGGTCCCGAAGGCGGCAGGTGCCATCCACCCCGGGTGAGGATGTTGGAGCCAACGGCTGTTGTCAGCATGTCCCCCAGCTGTTGCCGTGTCCCTGCAGTGAGCCCCTCATAGCCGAGCAACTGCTGGGCCTCACTAGACGGTGAGGATTGGAGCAGGGCACTAACTTCCTGGAGTGGCTGGGTGGCCCAGGAGCAGCCAGGGGATCTCAGGCAGTGTGGCTGCAGCACATGGAGATGGCTCTGGATGTCTAGCCCTGGGCTCTGGGTGGCAGCCCAGGATTGGGAGGGGGACACCCATGCTGCGGAGGGAGAGACCAGGGCACAGGACTCTTGGGGTTCCAGGAGTGATGAGGAGGCTAGCGCTGGACTGTGGAGACTTTGGGTGAGATGGTTCGCCGAGGCTTGAGAACAGCAGGCACGGTGGCTCCGGTGGCCGTGTGAGGTGGACAGACCCATAGGCCCCAGCCACTGCAGGCGCCGAGTGGGTGTGGCTGGCCTACTGAGATGGGGGTTCCAGCTCGGTGGAGAGGTCGTAGCTATAGGACAAAGCAAAAGCTGTGAGGCTACCAGGGGACATATCCCATGCCACCCTCCCCTGGCGGCCCAGATGGTGTCATGGTGCCCCAGCACTCACCGTGCAACCGGGCCACGGGCTTTCGGCAGCGGGCCTCGAGAGAATCTCCTTTCACCCTCTGCCAGTCTGCTAGGCTCTTACCTCTCAGTCTCACTGATCCAGTCCACTGAATTAAACCAGACCTGAAATTGCTCCTCAGGCCGAAGGTGGTAGTTTTCTGCAGCCACCTGGAGCAGCTGGATCTTCTGTAGCACTTTGATCTCCTGGGGCGAGAGGAAGGAAAGGATGTTGACGGGCCTGGGCAGAAGGCACGCCCTGTCAGGACGGACAGGAGAGGCAGGGAACAGGGTCGGTCTCTGAGGCTTTCGTCTGAAGGGTCCCCCTCTCCCCTCCAACCTAAGGCAGCACTGACTTGTTCTCAAAGTTGGGTACGAAGAGCCCATCCTGCGGGGCCTGGTCCCTGTATCCAGTCCCCTCCCCCCTCTCTCCCCGGAGATGAGCACCCTCCTCTGTGTATCAAGCCTCTCCAGTAAGTCTAAGAGGCAGGAGGCAGCGCCAGGGAGTGCCCGCCCAAGGGGTGCCTGCTTCCCCATCCCGTCCTCCCCTATGGGAGGGCCCCAGTGCTCACTTCCATCCTCCTCTCCATGTTGACCTCATGCTCCTGGAAGGCAGACAGCCGAGTTCCATCAGAAAGGCGCCCTGGCCCGTGCAGAGCCGCATCCCACCCTCTCCCACGGTGCTCAACCGCCAGGGCCTCCAGGGTCAGGGATATGCACAGGCAGGACCCGAACCCGCCTCAGACTCTGGGCTCAAGTGGAGAGTCAGGGACATTTTGCCCCAACCTCCTCTGATGGCAGACAGAGAAACCGTGCCACGAACGGAAAGAAAATTCTCTGACACTGGGAGCTCCCTGCTCTTGGCTGGGTCTAAGCCGACTCTCCTTCCGAGATCAGAGCTCCGGGGGAAGGCCGAGGCCAGCTTAGCCCAGAGCTCTGGCCCCATTGCAGTCGGGAAAGTGGGATGGCGGCTGCTGTGGAGCCCGCATCCCTCACGGGGGGACGAGCCCGAGGCCCCACACAGGGAGCGGCCGTGAGCCTCTCGTGAGAGCTCAGACGGAAGGCCTCACGCGAGACTCTCCCCTCCCAACCCTCAGGACACTCCTCCCTCCCCTCCTGCCCCCCAGGCTCACTCACGTCAACATACTCCTCCCTCTCAGAGTCCAGAGTCAGCAGTTCGGCGAGGAACGTGTCCAGGAGAGGAACGATGCCCTGTGCCATCGGGGCCAGAGGGGTGATGAGCATCTGCTCTCAGGTGGGCCCGAGGCCGGCTCCCTGAATCCTCACCAACCTCTGCCTTCTGGGCTCCTCCTCATGCCCCCCACTAGAGCAGCTGAAGACCTTCAGCGGCCTCTCCTCATCATCATCCGCCTCTCCCCCTAGCTGGCTTCCAGGGCCACCAAGCTTGCCCCTAGTTGCCTCTGTGGTGGAGTATCAACAGGTCGCTAGCTCCAGGGGTTTCTGGCCCCACCCTTCCCCGAATTCCTTCCAAGCCCGGCTCTGGTCCCTTCTCAGCGAGGCATTCCAAACAGTGGCCACTTGATGGTCAGGCCTCTAGCTGGGACAGAGGAGCCCTGTCTTCTGGCCCTTGGGCCAGACACACAGGGAGTTTGCTGAGCACACAGAACTTCCTCTTCCTCCACCCAGAAGAGAGTCTGCTGAAGCATCACCTCCAATGGACAAGGCAGGGTCTTCCCCCAGGGTTTCCCCACCACTGGCCCACTCGCCTTTTTCTGCATCCGCTGCCTCATCTGGGCTCTCTGGGGGTTCTTCTCCAACCGGGAGCTCCCCAGCTGCAGGGTCAGGAACAAGGTCAGTGACACCATCCTCCCCTTACCCAGATACACCCAGACCTCCTGACTTGGATCACTGGATATCTGGCCCGAGTCCTGGGAACCATGCTCACAAGCCCCTCCAGCAGACTCTGATTCTATATTCACTGCAGATTCAACACATGTTGAGGTGTCACCTTGGGCTTACAGCCCAGCCCCCAGAGACGGTTTCCTCATCTGGAATCCATGCCAGCCTCGCAAGGTCTCCAGAGGGCTGCTTCGTGAAACTATGATGTTTTTCCCATCTTCATTCCTCCGAGGAGGAGCCAGGCATGACCACCCTCAAACTCCATCCCTCTCCCGAACCTCCTGGTGAGGCTTGCACAGCAGGCTCCTCGTCCCTCCACTTGCCAGGGGAAGAACAGAGCCCCAAGCACCACAGCGACTTGCGCAGGGTCCTAGGGCAGAGGCTGGCTCTCCCCCTTACCTGAAGGCTGTGTTTCAGCTGCCTTACCCCTACATCCCAACAAGGGGCCCCATCTTCTTGACTTTATGGGGGTCCACGGTCCCAGACAACCCAACTGTCTCAAATGGGGAATGAATGTTTGGGTAACCTGGTAGAGAGGCATCTACGGTCCCAACTCCACTGGAATCTCTGCTCCCAAGGGGGATCTGAGGTCAGGCCAGGGGCTTCACTTCCCTCAATCACCCACCAACAGAGTTTGCTGCATACAACTTCCTCTTCCGCCACTCAGGAAATCGTCTGCTGAAGTGTCTACCTCGGATGGACGAGGCAGGGCCCTCCCCGGGTGCTGGGTGGTAACACTTTGCTTTCTAAGGATCTGGGTTTGGTCAGAAGGGAGCCACGAGGAATGAGGGAGTCCCCAGATATTTCTTTCGAGCCATCTGGACCACATGCCTCTGCCAACTGAGCACCAGGGGCAGAATCCTATGACGTGACGGTTTAGTAGAGTCTGCAAAGGGGCAGAGTGGAGAGCCCCAGAAACATCTATCTGTCCTTCATATGGCCATTAGGACCCAAAGATGTGCAACCCATTGGGCCCTCTGGCCTGCGGGATTCCTCTGCAGGTCCCATCTGTGCTGCAGGCTGGGGTGCCCGCCCCATGGAGGTTCAGTTCAGAATGGGGCAGAAGCAGGGCCTGGCTTCCTGAGGCGTTGCTGGGCTGGTTTGGAGGAGCAAGGTGGCTGCACCTGCGACATTTGCCCTACATCCTGAAGGAAGCATCCTGTCAGCAGGACGGACCAGAGTGGGAGCCAGAGATATGCTGATTCCACAGCTCCTCGTCCCTGCTCCATGGTACAGCGGCCATCCCCACATTCCATCACTGGGGCCTCCTGCTGGAAGAAAGCTCCCTCCCATGGGCAAACGTGTCTCTCTTTCTCTCACTCCAGACAACATACAGCTGGCGTCTGCTGCTTACCAACTCAGTGTTCAGAGAGAAAGTCTCACACACACACACACACACACACACCACACACACACACACACCTGGCCCCCAACCCTTTCCAACCTCACTCTAAACACATAGCCCTCATCTCAGCCTCTGCTTTACCTTGATGAGTGGGTTCCTGCTCAGGTCTTTGCATTTGTTAGAAAGAACTTGAAATTGTTTAGAGCTTTTCCTGTGGAGAGGGAGAAGAAGGAAGATTCGATGTGAGAATAATGGGGAGCTGTGCACATTCAACCTCTTTTGATTTGAGAACATGGAGAATGCCGAACCGCCAGGAAGAGAGCTCCCACTTAGCACCCCTGGGCCCTGGAAGCTCCAAAGGAATGGGGAGGGAGCTGTCACGATGGTCACTGGAGCCCCCCCATTGCACCTGCCATCTCTGTACAGTTGTGATGTCAGTTGGGCAGAGTTCCACTGCCCTGAATACTTATCTGAAAGTCTCCAGTTATCCCAGGGCCGATCCTGACCATTCAGAAAACTCAGCCCTGAGCTGGACATTTTGGCCTCATATCCAAGTTTAGAGACCTCAGACTCAGTTTAGGGACGACCAGTCCATGCCCGGATCCAGGGTCCTCGTCCTTCCTGAACCTCCCAGGGGCAGTCAGCGGGTATGGCCAGAGCTGTAGGAAGTCTCTGGTCTACCCTGGGCCTCCCGTGGAGAGAGCATGCCTCACCTGGAAACTTCCCTCCATGTCCTGTGGAGCCGATGGATTGGGGAGCTCTTTAGGGCAGAGAGGATGGCATGACCCGCAGAGTAATTTCGGAGCCGGAGGCACTCCTGGGGAGGAGGAGAGAGAGCGAGCCGTGAGGGGGAGAGCGGGAGCAGCCCCTGGTCTGGCTTAAGTCTCCTTGAGGAGGCGGGCAGGACGGCCCACTGGGACCCAGTGAGCAACACTCGGGGGAGAACTGTAGCTCAACCCAAGGGAAAGCCCAGGTCGGATAGGAGCAGCCTCCGTTGAGCCCTGAATGTCACAGTCAGTGTGCCATTGGCAGGAAGGGCCTGGGGGGCTGCAAGGCTCAGACCGCAGATGACAATCCTGAGAGCCAAGTGAGAAGCGGCAGTTCCCACATCTTCAGACAGGGAGTCCCCGGAGACTTCCACAGCTTACCTTGGCCACCTCGACCCAGCGTTCCACCACCCTGGCCCGGTCGCCGGCCGTCATGCTGAAGTCCCCAAGGCAGCTGGTGATCACGCAGTCGGCCACTCTGCGGGACTGTGCGATGACGGCACAGACGGTGGGTGCCAGCCGCTCCTGTTCCGTCTTGTTCCGACGGCCCCAGCTGGAGCCCAGACACTCACGGGGCTCCATCTTCTTGAACAGCTCCTGAGGAGGAGGGGCGTGTCACGAGTACACAGCACACCCGGGCTCAGAGTCCACGGTTGCCCACGGTTTCAGGCACGTGAGACAGTGGTCTGAGGTGGAGGTCACAAAGCTTGGGAACCGCGTCTAGTCTCGTGGGAGTCCCTGCGATGGGTTCTCTGCCCACAGAGGGCATCGAATGCACGGTGAGAGAGAGCTCAGTGTGACGGGGAAGGAGAGCGGCATTTTCAGAAACTCCAAGCACCAGCGAGGGCTCACGAATGCTCATCCCGAGGCCAAGTCTGCCGTCCATCCCAACCAGCCCTCAGGCCTTCCTTCCCATCACAGGCATGTTCCTTGTGGCAGCTCCAACGAGGGCCTCCACTTGGGGGCCTGTCACAGAATCTGGTATGCAGCAGGTACCTAACAAGCACTGAAGCTGGTTGAGTTCGGGGCACCTGGGTGGGTGACACAAGGACCTGGCCTCCCCTCAGTGAGTCCCCTCACCCCCACATAAGCTCGGCCCCATCCACTTTCTAGCTCTCTTGTCTCATTGGATCCGCACACTCTACGGCTGTCATTGTTGGGGCCCCGTGTCTGCTATCCACCCGTGGACAGGGAGGGCTTCTGGGAGGAGCAACCCATCCAGGCCCCACGGGTGGCGAGATGCGGAGCTGGGATGGGGCCAAGGACATTGGACTGGGGCCAGGGCATGGCCTCTCTGACACCGCGGACAGCAAAAGCACGGCCTGTCCCACCTCACCCAGCAAGCCCAGATGCTCACCGCATCCATGAGGGTCAACTGCTCCACCAGCTGCTTGGGGTGAAATGCCATGACGCCAGGCGGCTCCTCACAGGGCTTGTCCTCTGCAGTCGCGGAACAGGGGCGGGGGGCCGCTGGAGCTGGCTCTACCTCTCGCTCATTCACAGGTGCTGGGGCTGGCCCTGCTGTTAGACCCAGGCCTGCAGGTGTCTCTGGCCCCAGAGCAGGCCCCGCCTCTGTCGGAGGTGCTGGTGCTGGCTGGGGAGCCAACACAGGCAAGGCCTGTGTCCCCTGACACACAGCAGGAGCTGGAAAGGGAGAAACATCAGCAACATCAGTCACTTGTCACTGGCCTCTGCAAATACAGAAACAACCTCATGGAGTTTCTGGGAATTCCAGTCCCCCAAAGTCTTCCGGATCGAAGGCCACCTCACCTCCTGCCTCTGGTTCCCTGGGCCTCACCAGTGCCAGGTGTCCTCGGAAGCGGACGTTAGGACGCCGGCCGGATCCAGGCCAGCAGACCAGCATGTGGGCCAGCTGGAGCTTCCACAGCAGCCCCTCCGACGAGGGGGAAGAACTTCTAGAGATTCGGTGAGGCCAGGTGCGCAACATCGATGGGATCACGCTGGAGACGGCAAATAGACAGCAGTCAGAGGCCTGGCCTCTCCACCACACGGCCCTCACCTTGCACCCTGGTGTGTTTCCGGGACTTGGGGGTGGGGCGACCTGGCTGACGGACAGCCCCGCCACTCCCCACCCAGCTTTCAGGGACACCCTGGCCGGCAAGGACATGGTTGGGGCGCAGGGCTAAGCAATCCCTCGAGAGCCTCGACTCCCCCTAATTTCCTCCCCGAAGGTCCAGGCCATGCACCTCCGTACATCTGAGGATTCACACTGTAGCTTCAGGCAGATTTGGGGGCGGGTTCTTCATCTGACCTCTCCGGTAGGTGGATCCCCCAGGGGTGGGTGTGGGATGCAGGAGGACTGGCAGGGCTGGGAGGGGCTGCGGGGGGCACTGGTCTCCGGGGGCCGACTCTGAGCCCAGTCTTACCGGTCACTTGCAGGAGGCCTGGGACAGCAGCGTCACACACAGCTCTCTCAGGATGCTTTGGTCTGGCAGGGGAGCCCCCAGGAGCAGCCCTCTCATGAAAGCCACAAGAGGTATGAGACCCAGGGTTATTTCCGTCTCCCCTCAGCCAGGGACCATCGAATCCTTCCGTACTTTTAGGGTGACTGGAGGTCCTTCTTGTGGACCCCATGGACACCCATTTTAGGCTGGGCCCAGCGCTCTGTCATCATGGTCAGAATCTACAAGAATGCTCCCATACCTAGAACATTCTGCGAGCATGACGCTCAGGATGCCTAGCATGTGTGTGTGTGATTCCCCAAGTAGAACTGAGGCATCTGTTGTGCTCATTCAACTATGTCAAGTGATGAGAAAAGTGAGTGCTTGACACGTGTGTGTTTCATGAGGGAACTGCCAAGAAGGAGCTCCTCAGGTGCAGAAGTGGGCCTAGGGCCTCTGCCAGCATCCAGGGACCAAAGTCCTGTCTGCGTCAAGGACAATGACCAGTTAGGAGGAATCGCAGAGCAATTTGGGATACCTCATCTCAAACCAGGCAAAGTGGGAACCAAAGGGAGGCCCAAACTTTGTCCATACCATGACCACTCGAATTCCTAATCCTGAATTATTCCTTTCAAATATGATAACGTTTTCATAGAAATTAAAAATATACTTTAAGAACAACAAGAAAAATGAAAAAAGGTGTGCATTCTCTGTGCTTTTCCAACTAGAGAGGAATGAAGGCTGTTGAGGTGTGTTGCGGAGCGGTTCTTCAACGTGGGGAGAGAGAAGAACCCTCAACATGAACCACCACAGTGGTTGTTCACCACACAGCACACCCAGCGGCATTTACACGGAGCCAAACGTGAGTGGCTAAGTGACATGTGTTAGGCCACTCAGTATCTAGAAGACTCTTACGAGGTTCATGGTCTCCCAGCGACTTCTTTCAGCAACAAACGGGAGCTCAGTGAGCTGCAGTGATCACCCTATGACAAAGCTAGCAGACATCAGAGTCAGCCCTGTGCCTCGGAGTGGACAGACGCTTACCTGCTGAACAGCTGCTCCAGGAACGCAGGAGCTGTGGAGACTTCCCGGTAGGAGCCCAGGAAGCTGGTGAAGGGCAAGATGGTTCTACCCTGGTAGGCTGGGACCAGGGATAACACACGCTGCTCCCTAGCCCCTGGCTGTGGGGTCCAGATGATATGGATGTCCTTCACTTGCAGAGCGGATTCATAATCAAACTAAGGGGCAGATAAGGAGGAACACACAGTCAGTGACAGCACCACAAATCAGAAGAAAACGAGGGTCTGGAGCCCAGAGTGGGAATCCCTTGAGGACATGGATATCCAGAGTGGAAAACGCCCTAGGCTTTCATGAAGACCTTCAAGGCATCGTGCATATGGTCAGGTATGGAACAAGAGTCCTCACACTTGTGAATAAGCTGTAAGGAGATAGTCATCCCAAAGAGGCTAAAAACATTCTCATGATAGACATGAGGAACTCAGGCTGGCTTTGGGATGTCACACGGCTGCACAACAGTATGAGGCTCACGGTGAGTTTGGTCCACTCGAGGCTGCAGATCATAACCCCTAAGCCCCACTGGCACTTTCTGCTCCTCACACAAAGAGAAAGGACCTGGGTAAGCCTCACTTCCTCTTCATTTTGGAGACAATGCAGAGGGCAAGACTCTCCAGAAGATGCCTTTTGACCTAAGCAACATAAATGGGATTAAGAGTGTCCTGAAAACTAGCTGCAGCAATTTCAGAACATTCAAGTGGTAAAGGCTGTGATCCTGGATGGTGGGGAAAGCTTCACCAACAAGAAGTATCCATGCTAAACATCTATGCACCGAACACAGGACCACTGGGATTTATAACACAACCACTGAGGAAACTAAAAGATGACATTGACTCTAACACAATGATAACTGGGGGCTTCCATACTCTGCTAACAACCCTTGATAGACTGTCCAGGTAAAACATTGGAAAGAGATCTGGGACCTCAACTTGACGCTTGACCAAATGAACTCAACAGATAGCTACAGAACAATCTACCCAAACACCACGAATTATATATACTACCCATCACCCCATGGAATACACGCCAAGATTGACCACATATTGGCCATAAATGAACCATAAACGAATGTTCAAGGGTTGACATAATACCGGGCATCAGCTCAGATGACAATTGAATAAAAATGAATATCGCTACCAACAAGATCCCCCGCAAACACACAGAGACACGGACACTAAATCACATAATACTAAATGACTCCTGGGTCAACACGGGTTTTGAGGCAGACATTAACAGATTCCTGGAAACTAATGAAAATAAAGATATATTTCACCAGAATCTCTGGCATGCCACCCAAGCAGAAAAAGAGGGAAGATTATGGCTCCTCATACACACACACATTAAGAAAACAGAAAGATTAACAGTTAACAGTCTAACATCCCACTCAGGGGAGCGGAAAGGCAAGACTGCCAAAACACTAACTTCAACAGAAAGCATCCACATCACAAAAATAAAGTTCCAACTACAGGATAAAGAAGACAATACTGTCATAGAAAAGAAATAAATGAAACAGAAAACTGGTTCTTTGATAGGATAAATTAGATTGATGGTCCCCTAGCCACAAGGAGTAAGACAAGGGGAGAAAAAGCCCAATTCAACAACATTAGACATGCAAAAAGGGAAGTTTCATCCGACCCTGAAGAAATCCAAAAGATTATCAGACAATCCTATGCACAGCTCTCCGGAAACAAACTCAAACTCCTAAATGCCTTGGAGAACTTTCTGATATCACACAACTTCCCAAGGTTGACTCGAGAAGAAACCGAAACCCTAAATTCATGAATAACAGCCCAGGAAATCGACTCCCTCATAAGAAAACTACCTACAAAAAAAATCCCTGGAGAGACAGCTTACCGGTAGCATCCTATAATCCATACAACCAGGAGCTGATACCAACACTATTCAAAGTATTCCGGGCAAATGAGAAAGATGGATCTCTCCCCAAATCATTGTATGAAGTGAACATCACACTGATACCCAAACCTGGGAAGACCCAAGAAGGAAAGAGAATGACAGACCAGTCTCCTTGAAGAACACAGATGCAAAAGCTCTCTACAAGATTCTAGCAACTCGGATCCAACAACACGTCACAAGACTCAACCACTGTGGCCAAGTAGGCTTCAATTCCAGGATGCAAGGCTGGGTGCTGGGTGAACACCTGAAAGACCATAAATACAATCCAACACATCAAGAGATATTGAAATAAGAACCACATGATTACGTGATTAGATGCAGAAAAATACTTGGACAAAATCCAGCAACCTTCCTGATAACAACCCTTGAACATCTAGGCATAGAAGGAACATTCCTCACAATAGTAAGAGCTATCTATCTGCGATAAACCCACAGCCGACATATTGCTCAATGGACCTAAGTTGGAAGCATTTCCCCTGAAAACAGGGACAAGACAAGGATGCCCACTCTCGCCCCTCCTGTTCACTCTCACCCCACCTGTTCAACATCGTGTTGGACATCCCAGCTAGAGCAATGAGGCAAGGGAAAGAAATCAGGAGTAACCAAACAGGGAAGGAGGAAGTTCAGCTTCTCCTCACTGCAGACGATTATGATACTAGTCATTGAAAATCCAAGGCAGTCCCTCAAAAACCTCTGGGCCCTGATTAAAAACATAAAACAAAACAACAACAACAACGTTGCCAAAGTCTTGGTATACAAAACCAATTGAGGGACAGTGGCATTTCTACACACCAGAAACAAACAGGCAGAGAACCAAATAAAAAGCACGGTCCTATTCACAAAGGCGACATTCAAAAGAAAAGGAAAGAAAAGAAAAGACATACCTTGGAATCTAAAAAATAAAATAAAATAAAAAGTGAAAGACTATTCCATGGAGAACTATAAAACATTGCTAAAGAAATCAAAGATGACACAAGCAAACAGTAAGCATCCCTTGCTCACGGAGTGGAATAATCAATATGTCCACCCTACCCAAAGCCATCCCCAGATTCAATGCAATACCCATCAAATTGGCAACATCATCCTTCTCAGACCTATACACGAAAATACAGCAATTCATATGGAATTTTTTTTGTAAATACCACAAATAGCCATAACAGTCCTCAACAGCAGGAACAAAGCAGGAGGTATCACACTCGCAGACTTCAAACTTTACTATAAGGTTTCAAGCATCAAACCAGCCTGGCACTGGAAGAAAACAGTCATACAGACCAATGGAACAAGACGGAGATTCTGAAAGCAAAAAAGCCAACCTCTGAACCAATTCATCCTCAACAAAGTCGGCAATAACAACCACTGGGGCGAAGAGACTTTATCCAACAAATGGTGCTGGGAAAACTGACTGAACACATGCAGGAGAATGAAGCAGGAGTGCTGTCTATCACCATGGTCAAAAGTCAACTCTAAATGGATCAAAGACCTAAATGGAAACCTCAAACGACTAGAACGATTGAAGAAAATGTAGAAGACATACTCGTGCACACAGGAGTAGGCAACCATCGCGTGATCAATCCCCAAAAGCAAATGGCATAAATAGCTAGGACAGACAGGTGGGACTTCATCCAACGGAAAAACATCTGCACAGCAAAAGAAACCATCTAGAGAGCAGGGAGAAGACGCACAGGATGGGAAAACAAGGTTGCTATTCATGTATCTGACCAAGGGCTAATGTCCAGGATCTCCAGAGAACTCAAAGAAACTCCAGAGAAGGGCTCGGGAGTGCTCATCCTGAGGCCAAGTCTGCTACCCAACCTGGCCAGCCCTCCGTTCCATCCAAGCACAAGCACACTGCTAGTAGCTGCTCCAACTAGGGGCTCCATTTGGGTGTAAGCCATAACATCGAGTATCCATCAGGCAATCAACGGTTGCTGAAGTTGGTGATGGGTAGGTGACACAGGGACCTGCTCTCCTCTCGGTACAACCTGGACACCATCACCAAAGCTAGGCCACACCCACTTTCTCACTATCTTGTCTCTTTGAAACGGCACAGTGCCTCAACAGCTGGCATCGTTAGTGTCCCATGTTTGCTGCCCACGTGAGGACAGGGAGAGCTTCTGGGAGAAGAACCTTTCGAGGTCACACAGAGGGCAGATGTGGAGGGGGAATTGGGCCAAGGTCATTAGACTGGAGTCAGGGCATGGCCGGTAAGACAGGGCTGAAGCCAGAAGTGCAGCAGGCCCTACCCTACCCTAGAGCCCAGCTGCTCACCGTGTCCCTCAGAGCCATCATCTCTGCCAGCACCCTGCGGGGGAACACCATGAAGACAGGCGACTCCTCACTGGGCTTGATATCGGCAGGCCCAAGACAGTGGTGGGGGGCCTCTGGAGCTGGCTCTAGCTCACGCCCTCTCACAGGAGGATGCTTTTCCCCTGTTGCTGGAGCCGGCCCTGCCACCAGCTCTGTATCAGGTGAGAGACCAAGTGCTGCAGGTGACTCCGGTTCCCGAGCTGACCCCAGACCTTTCAGACGTGCTGGCGCTAGCTGGGGAGCCAGCATTGGTAATGCTTGTGTCCCTTGACACACATCGGAAACTGGAAGAGGAGAAACGTAAGCAACATTAGTCCCTTCCAACACAGACACAGCCACATTGAATTTCTGGGAATTCCAGCCCCAAAAGTCTTCCAGATCACAGGCCACCTCACCTTCTGCCTCTGCCTCCCGGGGCTCCACGAGTGCCAAGCGGCCTCGGATGCGCACATTCGGACGTTGGCCTGATTCAGGCCAGCAGACAAGCATGTGGCTGAATCTGGCACCTCTGACGTGTGGGTAGGATCTCCGAAGATCCGGTGTGGCCAGGTCAGCAAAAGAGACGGGATGAATCTGGGGACGGCAAGTAGGCAGCAGAGTCAGAGTCCTGGTCTCTCCACCACTTGGCCCTCACAACGTGCCCTGGTGTGTTTCTGGGACTTCGGGGTGTGGCTACCTGTGTAACGGACAGCCCCACCACCCCCCATCCTGCTCTTTGTGATACTTGGGCTGGGAAAGACCTGGCCGTGGAGCAGGGCTGAGCAATCCCCTGAGGGCCCTGACTTCCCCCTGCTGTTTCTTTCTGAAGGCCCAGGGCACGCAACTCCAGGCACCTGGAGGCACAGCTGTGGCTTCAGGCAGACTTGGGAACAGGCTCCTCATCTAACTCCCGGCACGTTCCTTCTCGGGTAGATTCATCGGGGTGTGACGTGGGATGGAGGAGGACTGGCAGAGCTGGGATGGGACTGTGTGGAGCACAGGTCTGGCTCGGAGCCCAGCCTTCCCGCTTACATCACACACAGCTTTCTCTGGTGACTCTACTCTTGCCGGGGAGCCCCCAAAAGCTGCCTTCTCATGAAACCACCAGAGGTATAAGACCCAGGGGTGTTTCGCTCTTTCCCCAGCCAGGGACCCTACAGTTCTTCTAGACTCCGGGGTGATGAGAGGTCCTTCTTCTGGACCCGAGTGCACCCATTTTATGCTTAGTCCACGGCTCAGTCTCTACAGCCAGAATCTGGAAGCATGCCTCTATACCTAGAGGAGGACATGAGCGCATCACACTGAACACTCGGTGAGCATGACCTGCTTATGAGGCCTGCTATGTGTGTGTGACGCTTCAAGTTGAACTGAGGCCCTGAGTTTGGCATCTGCTGTGTTCATTCAATTATGCCAAGTGTGGAGAAAAGTGCCTGTACGAAGTGAGTGCTCGATATATGTGTGCTTCATGAATGAACGCCCAACAAGAACCTTCTCAGAAGCGGGAGTGGGACTAGGGCTTCTGCCAGCTTCCAGGGACAACAGTTCTGTGTGTGTCAAGGACAACACCAGTCAGAAGGAATCTCGTAGCCAATGAAGGCTACCTGATCTCAAACCAGGTGAAGTGGGGACCAAGGGGAGGCCCAAACTTTGCCTGTACCATGACCACTTATATTCCTATTCCTGAATTAGACCCCTCATCTTTGAAATATAATTTTTGAATGAGGTTAAAAGTATACTAGCAAAATAAAGAGACAGAAATGTAGAAAGAGATGTGTGTTCTCTGTGCTTTTGCGAATCTAGAGGACAAAGGCCACTGAGGTTCTTCAGGGAGGGAGAAGAGTCTAACAGTGAAGATGAGCACCTGCTCCCCCAGTCACCCAGTGTTGAACAGTAGTCTCTGTAGCCAAAAAAAAGATGGACCACCCAGGCCAACCGAGCAGCCTTTCCACAGAGCCAAACACTATGGATGGGCTTTCCAGGCTTTAGGCCACTCAGTCTCTACAAGAATCAGGAACAAACAGGAGCACAGAGGTCTGCAGTGCTATCCCCAAAACACAGCTAGTGGACGTCAGAATCACCCTTCTGCCTTGGAGTGGATAGATGCTCACCTACTGAGCAGCTGATTCACGAACTCGGAGGCTGTGGCGACATCCTGGTAGGCGCACAGGAAGCTGGAGAAGGGCGAGATTGTTCTACCCCGGAAGGCTGGGACCAGGGATAACACATGCTGCTCTCTGCTGCCTGGCTGTGGGGTCCAGATAATGTCGATGTCCTTCACTCGCAGAGGAGACTCTTTTTCATTCTAATGGGGGATACGGAGGGACACAGAGTGAGTCACCAGAAAGCAGCAGAGAAGAGGGTTTGGCGCTCCCCTCAGCGACTTGTTCAGAGGACATGGATATCCGGGGTGGAAAATGCTCGAGGCTTTCATGAAGACCTTCAGGGTGTTCGTGGCATATGGTCAGCTGTGGCACAACAGTCCTCATCTTATTTTAACAGCCAGTAAGGACAGCATCATCCTGGAGAGGGCTAAAATCATTCTCACGATAAGGATGAGCAAATACAGGTTGGCTGTGGGAATTCAGGGGGCTGCACAAAGTGTAAAGGTCATGGTGAGCTTCGTCCACATCGAGGCTGCATGGAACAGCCTCTAAGCCCTAGTGGCCTTTTCTGCTCCTTACTCAGAGGAAAAGGACCCGGGTACGCCTCACTTCCTCTTCATTTTAGAGACAGTGCACAGTGCAAAACTCCCTAGAAGATGCCTTTTGTCTTCACACAACATAAAAGTGTTTCTTTTTGATATTAAAGAGAGTCTTGAAGAACAGCTGCACAATCTGAGAACAGACCGAGGGATAATGGCTGGGAGTCTGCGTGGTGGGGAAGCTCCACCAACAAGAAGTGTCCGTGCTAACCGTCTATGCACCTAACAGGGACACCAGGATTTATAAAACAGCTACTAAGTAAACTAAAAGAGGATCCTGGCTCTTTAACTGCGGACTTTAACTGGGGACTTCAATACTCCACTAACAACCCTAGACAGATCATCGAGGTAAAAAATCAGTACGAAGTTTTGGGCTCTCACTGAAGCTAGAGCAAATAAGCGAAATACATATCTACAGAACACTCCACCCACACACAAGGGATTACACATTCTACTGGTCACCACATGGAACATGCTCCAAGATTGACCACATATCTTCCACTAATCAACCCTAAAAATGTTCCACAGGGATGACATAATACCATGCATCAACTCAGACCACAGCTGCACAAGAATGAAAATCACTACCAACAAGGTCACCCCAAACACGCAAGGAGAGGGGTACTAAAGTACACATGACTGAATGCCACCTGGGTCTACAAGGATTTTGAGGCAGACATTAGAAGTTTCGTGGAAACAGATGAGGACAAAGAGACAGACACGAGAAGATTCCTGGAAACAGATGAGCACTAAGATTCGCCTTCCCACAATACCTGGAATGCCATAAAAGCAGCCATTAGAGGGAACCGCATAGCTCTACATACACATGCACACTAAGAAAACAGAAAGGTTACAAGTAAACAGCCTAATGTCACACTAAGGGAGCTGGAGAGGCAAGACCACCAAGAGCCTAACTTCAGCAGAAGAATCCAGATTCCCCAAATAACGTCCCAATTAAATGACATAGAAGATTAAAGTGCCAAAGGAAAAAAATCAACAAAACAAAAAGCTGGTTGACAGGATAAATAAGATCGACGGACACATAGACCGAGTAAGAAAAGGACGGGGAGAATTAAACAACATTAGAAATGCAAAAGATGACGTTTCAACTGACCTTGAGGAAATTCAAAAGATTATCTGACATTTCTATGTACACCTTGACAGAAATAAACTCAAAAACCCAAATGCACTGGAGGACTCTCTGACATCACACAACTTCTTAAGATTGGAAGAAAGAAGTGAAACCCTAAATTGTCCAACAACAACCCAGGAAATCGACTCCATCAAAATACATCTACCTACGAAAAGAAGCCCTGGACTACACAGCTTCCCAGTAGAATTCTACAGAACGTTCAAGGAGGAGCTGATATCAACCCTACACCATGTACTCTGGAGAAAGAGAAAGATGGAACCCTCCCCGAATCATTTCGTGAAGCTTATTACATCACACTAACACCTAAACCTGGGATAGAGAATGACAGACCAATCTCCTTGATGAACATAGATGCAAAAATTCTCAACAAGATTCCAGCAAATCAGACCCAACAATACATCCAAAACTCATCCAATATGGCCAAACAGGCTTCATTCCTAGGATGCAGGGCTGGTTCAACATCTGCAGACCATAGATGAAATTCAACACATTGGCAGATGTAAAACTAGAACCTCATGATTATATCATCAGACGCAAAAAAAGCTTTCGACAAAACCCAGCATCATTCCTGATAATACCCACTAACCACCTAGGTACAGAAGGAACATTCCTCAAAATAGTCAGAGCTATCTCCGCTAAATCCACAGTCAACATATTGCTCAGTGGACCAAAGTTGGAAGCATTTCCCCCGCCAACAGGAACAAGACAAGGACGCCCACTCTCACCCCTCCTGTTCAACATGGTGTTGTAAGTCCCAGCTAGAGCAATCAGACAAGAGAAAGAAACCAGAGGTCTCCAAATAGGGAAACGGGAAGTTCAGCTACCCCTCTCTGCAGACCTATACTTGAAAACCCAAGGGAGTCCATCAAAAACCTTTCACTGATAAAAACAACTGTGGCAAACTCTTGGGGTACAAATTCAGTGGGCAAAAGACGATGTGGTCTCTGTACATCAAAAACAAACAGGCAGGGAAACAGATATAAACCACAGCCCCACTCACAATAGCTACATTAAAGAAAGAAGAAGAAAAAGAAAAAAGGCCGGGCTCGGTGTCTCAGCCTGTAATTCCAGCACTTTGGGAAGCCAGGGCTGAGCCCACAGATTAGAGACCAGTCCGGTCAAGTTGGCGAGAACTCGTCTCTACAATAAAATAAAAAATAGCTGGGCATGGTAGCAGGAGTCTGTAGTCCTAGCTGCTCAGAAGGCTCAGGTGGAAGGATCGCTGAAGGCCAGAAGGTCGACGCTGGGGTGGCCGTGAGCAAGCGTGCCACTGCATTCCATCCTGGCAAAGGATTGAGACTCCAACTCAAAAAAAAAAAAAAAGAAAGAAAAAGAAAGAAAAGAAAAGAAAGGGGGGAAAAAAGCCCGGAAAAGAAACAAAAAGTTATATGTTGGCATCTACCTAGCCAGAGAAGTGAATGACCTGTACAAGGAGAACTATAAAACATTGCTCAAAGAAATCAAAGTTAAAGAAGCTAAGGGTAAAGCATCCCTTGCTCGTGGATCAAAAGAATCTATATTGCCATGATATCATCCACCCCTATACAAGGCCATCTACAGATTCCACGCAATACCCATCAAATTTTCAACACCATTCTTCTCAGACCTAGACACGACAATCCAGAAATTCATATGGAGACAAAGAAGAGCACAGATAGCCAAAACAATCCTCAGCAAGAGGAACAGAGCAGGAGGCATCGCACTTGCAGACTTCCAACTTTACTACATGGTCACAAGAATCAACACAGTCTGACACTGGTAGAAGAACAGGTTCCAGACCAAGGAAGAGGGCAGAAATTCTAGAAGTAAAAACCCCATCTCTTCACCAGTTCCCCTTCTACAAAGTCCATAATAACAACCAGTGGGGAGAAGAGACTTCATTCAGCAAATGGTGCTGGGAAAACTGGTGAACACATGCAGCAGAAGTAAACAGGATCCCTAGCTATCACCATCTATAAAAATTAACTCAGTGGCTCAGCCTGTAATCCCAGCATTTTGGAGGGCCAGGGCGACTGGATAGCATGAGCCTGCGGGTTTGAGACCAGCCCGGGCACCTTGGAGAGACCTCATCTCTACAATAAATTTTAAAAACTTAGCCGGGCATGGTTCTGCACGCTTGTAGTTCTGGCTACTTGGAAGGCTGAGGCGGAAAGATCGCTTGAGCCCAGCAGGGCGATGTTGGGGTGGCCATGACTGTGCCACGGCACTCTAGCATGGGGGACAGAGTGGGACTCCAACTGAACAAAAAAACATTCAACTCTAAATGGATCAAAGACCTAAACATAAGCCTCAAATATAAGAATTATAGATGAAAATATGCAAGACACATTCATGCACATAGGAGGAAACAACCATTGCATGATCCAATCTCCAAATGTGAATGACATAAAAAGCTACGAGAGACAAGAGGGGCCTCATCGAACTGAAAAACATCTGCACAGCAAAGGAAACCATCAAGACAGGAGGGAGAAAACCCGTCGAAGGGGGAAGACCTGTTGCTGGTCATGTCTCTGACAAGGGCCTCACATCCTGGATCCTCAAGGAGCTCAAACGAGCTCCAGAAAAAGGCTCACAGCTGGTCATCCCGAGGCCAAGTCTGACATCCATGCTGGCCAGCCCTCAGTCCTTCTTTCCAATCACAAGCACATTCCCTGGAGCAACTCTACCTCACAGGCGTTCACCGGAGGCTTTGCCCCTGGTGCTGGAACTGGCCCCGCTGCTGGCTCTAAAGAAGGCGACAGACCCAGGGCTGCAGGTGGCTCTGACTCCAGAGCAGGCCACAGCTCTGGCAGAGGAGCTGGTGCTGACTGGGGAGCCAGCATCGGTAATGCCTGTGCCTCTTGACACACACCAGGAGCTGGAAAGGAGAAACATCAGCAGCGTCAGTCACTTTTCACTGGTCCCCAAACACAGAAACACCCTCACTAAATTTCTGGGAATTCCAGCCCCCAAAAGTCTTCCAGATCAAAGGCCACCTCACCTTCTGCCTCAGCCTCCCCGGGCTTCACAAGTGCTAGGTAGCCTCGGATGCGCACACTAGGGAGTTGGCCCGATCCAGGCCAGTAGACCAGCATGTAGGCCAACTTGAGTTTCAACAGCAGAACCTCTGCAGGCTGGGAAGTACTTCCAGAAATCCGGTGCGGCCAGGTATCCAAAATGGCTGGGATGATGCTGGGGACGGCAGGTGGGCAGCAGGGTCAGAGGCCTGATCTTTTCACCCCATGGCCCTCACATTGCACCCTGCTGTGCTTCTGGGACTTTGGGTGTGGCCACCTGTCTAATGGGCCGCCCCACCACTCCCCATCCGACTTCCTGCAAATCCCTGGCTGCGGAAGACCTGGTCATGGAACCGGGCTAAACAATGCTAAGGGGCCTTGACTCGCCCGGCATTTTCTTTCTGAGGGTCCGGGGCATGAACCTGCATGTACCGGAGCATGCACCACCGCGGCATCCGGCAGGATGGGAACGGGTTCCTCATCTAACTCCAGGTATGGGCCCTCTCTGGTAAACTGGGGCTGGATGTGGGATGGAGGAGGACTGGCGGAGCTGGGATCAAACCGTGTGGGGCATACGTCTCTTAGGGGCTGTCTGAGCCCAGCCTTCCCTCTCTTTTGCAGAAGGGCTGGGACACCAACATCATACACGGGTCTCTCTGCATACTTTACTGGTGCTGGGGAGCCCCCAGAAGCAGCCTTCTCATGAAACCAATAGCAGCTATAAGACCCACAGTGATATCAGTCTCTCCCCAGCCAGGGACCAGAGATTCCTTCCATTCTTTTACAGTGAAAAGAGGTCCTTCGTCTGGACCCCACCACCCATTTTACACTTGGTCCTGGGCTCTGGCAATATAGTCATAGTCTAGAAGAATGCCTTTATTCCCAAAGGGGGCCATGAGGGCACCACATTGAACATTCAGTGACCATGAACTGCTCGAAGCCTACTGTGTGGGTGACACCTCACATCGAAATGAGTGGCATCAGCTGTGTGCATTCAGTGGTGCCAAGTGTCGAGAAAAGTGCCTGTTCAAAGTGAGGGCTGAATACATCTGTGTTGCATGGAATTAACTCCCAACAAGGACCTTCTCAGATGTGGGAGTGGGCCTAGGGCTTCGACCAGCATCCAGGGACCATAGTCCTGTCTGTGTCGGAAACAATGACCACTTAGAAGGACTCTCAAAACTCCTTGCAAATGAAGGATACCTGATTCCAAACCAGTTCAAAGTGGGGGCCAAGGGGAGGCCCCAATTTTCCCTGGACCATGACCACTTGTATTCCTGCTCCTGAATTATGCCCCACATCTTTAAAATGTGGCTAAGCGTATCTTTTAAGAACAAGAGAAGAGATATGCGTTCTCTGTGCTTTGCAAGATACAGAGGAATGAAGGTCGCTGAGGTATGTTCAGAGAGGGAAGAGAGAAGATAACCAAGATGGACCACCACAGCAGAACCTGCAGCATTACACACAGTCAACACTAGGGATAAACCGGCCATGTCTTAGGTCACTCAGTCTCTGCAAGAATCTTATGAGGTTCAGGGTCTCCAGCTACTTCTTCCGGGAACAAACTAGAGCTCAGAGACCTTCAGGGATATCCCACAAACGCAGCTAGTAGACGTCAGAGTCACCACTGTGCCTTGGCGTGGACAGACGCTCACCTGCTGAACAGCTGCTGCAGGAACTCGGGCGCAGTGGTCACATCATGGT
Organism: Cephalopachus bancanus; assembly: GCA_027257055.1. NCBI lineage: Eukaryota > Metazoa > Chordata > Mammalia > Primates > Tarsiidae > Cephalopachus > Cephalopachus bancanus. The sequence continues at coordinate 15,379 of JAPVLO010002856.1, read as the reverse complement.
AGGAGCACAGGAAGCTGGTGAAGAGTGAGATGCTTCTACCCTGGACGGCAGGTGTCACGGATAACACCCTCTGCTCTCTAGCGCCTGGCTGCGGGGTCCAGATAATGTGGATGTCCCTTTCTTGGAGAAGAGGCTCTTTTTCAAACTAAGGGGGTGATAAGGCGAAACTCAGAGTCAGGGACAGCAGCATAAACCAGCAGAAAATGAGGGTCTGGAGTTCATAGCAGGAATCCCCTAGAGACTTATTCCGAGGACAAGAAGATCCAAGGTGGAAAATGTTCTAGGCTTTAATGAAGACCTTCAAGGCATTTGTGGCATTTGCTCAGCTATGGAACCACGGTCCTCATCTTTATTAGTAACCTGTTGGGAGAGCATCATCCCAGAGAGGCCTCAACACCATTATGGAGATGAGAAACACAGGCTGGCTTTGGGACATGGGCTGGCTGCAAAACGGTATGAAGGTCACAGTGAGTTTTGTCCACATCGAGGGTGCATGCAAAAACCTCTAAGCCCTAGTTGCACGTTCTCCTCCTCGCATGCAGAGAAAGGACCCGGGTGAGCCTCCCTTCCTCTTCATTCTGGAGACAATGCACAGGATAAGACTTCCTAGAAGATACTTTTTCACTTAAAGCAACATAACTGTGTCTGCGTGTGTGTGTGTTTAATATTTAAGAGAGTCTTGAAGAACAGTTGCACCAATCTGAGAACAGACCAAGACATAAACGTTGGGAGTCTGTACGGTGGCAAAAGCTCCACCAACAGAAGTGTCCATGCACCTAACACAGGAGCACCGGGATTTATCACGCAACTACAAAGAAAACTAAAAGATGGTATTGACTCCAACATAATTATAGCTGGGGACTTCAATATGCCACTAACAGCCCTAGATTGATGGTCAAACTAAAAAATCAATAAAGAGAGCTAGAACTTCAGCCTGACACTTGACCACATGATCTCGAAATAGATACCTACAAAACACTCCACTGAAACACCACAGATTATACATTCTACTGGTCACCACATGGAACATACTCCAGATGGATCACATATCGACCATAAATCAACCATAAAAAAATTCTACAGGGTTGGCATAACACCATGCCTCAACTCAGACCAAAACTGAGACAAACTAAATATCACCACCAACAAAATCCCCCCAACACACACAAAGACATGGACATGAAATCACACAATACTGAAGGACTCCTGGTTGGCAAGGAGTTTGAGACAGACATTAAATGATTCTTGGTAACAGATGGAAACTAAGATACATCTCACCACAATCTCCTGGATGCCATAAAAGTAGCAAGAAGAAGGAAGGTTATAACTACACACACACACACACACACACACACACACACACACACACAGCACGCTTAGAAAGATTACATATAAACGGACTAATGCCACACTAAGCCTAACTTCCGTAGATGAATTCAGATCCCAAAAACAAAATCCCAATTACAGGACGTAGGAGACAAAAGTGTCCTAGAAAATCATCAACAAATCAAAAGGCTGGTTTCTTTGACAGGACTAATAAGACTGATGGACTCCTAGTCAGATTGAGAAAGACAGAGGAAAAGTCCAATTAAACAACATTACAAATGCAAATGGTGAAGTTTCAAATGACCCTGAAGAAATTCAAAAGGTTATCACACCTCCTATTCACACCTCTACCGAAATAAACTCAAAAAATCTAGACCTATCGCAAGACTTTCTAACAATAGACAACTTCCCAAGTTGAAACAGGAAGTCACTGAAACCCTATAACAATCCAGGAAATTGACTCCATCCTAAGATGTCCACCTACAAAAAAAAAAAAATCCCTGGACAGACAGCTTGCCAGCAGCATTCTGTAATATATATGAGGAGGAGCTGGTACCAATCCTCTCCAAAGTTTTCCAGGCAAATGAGAGAGATGGAACCCTCCCCAAATCGTTTTATGAAGCTAATATCACACTGATATCCAACCTGGAAAGATCCAACAAAGAAAGAGAATGACAGGCCAATCTCCTTGATGAACATAGATGCAAAAATTTTCAACAAGATTCTGGCAAACCGGATCCAGCAACGCATCTTAGGAATCATCCAGCATGGCCATGTAGGTTTCATTCCCAGGATGCAGGGCTAGTCAACATCCGGAAGACCATAAGCGTAATTCCATAAGTTATTCAACAGATGTATAAAGCAGAACCACATTATTATATATTAGATGCGGGAAATGCTTTCAACAAAATATAGCATCCCTTCCTGACAAAAACCCTTGACCACCTAGGCACAGAAGGAACATTCCTCAAAATACTAAGAGCCATCTATGACATACACACAGCCAACATAATGCTCAGTGAACCAAAGTTGGAAGCATTTCCCCCGCAAACAGGAACAAGACAAGATGCCCACTCTCACCCTGCCTGTTCAACATCGTGTTGGACATCCTAGCTAGAGCAATCATGCTAGAGACAAACAGTGAGTTCAGCTATCCCTCTCTTCAGACGATATGATCTTATACTTTGATAATCCAAGGGTGTCTGTCAAAATCCTCCTTGCGCTGATAAGAAAAGCTTTGGCAAAAGTCTTGGGGTACAAAACCAATGTGCAAAAGACTGTGGCACTTCCATACACCAGAACCAAACAGGCAGAGAACCAAACACAAAGCACAGTCTCATTCACGATAGCCTCTACAAAAGGAAAGAAGAGAAAAGAAAAGAGGTACGTTGGCATCTACCTAACCCGAGAAGGGAAAGGCCTTTACAAGGAGAACTAGAAAACATTGCTCAAAGAAATCAAAGAGGACACAAGCAAATGGGAAAACATTCCTTGCTCGTGGACTGGAAGAATCAATCTTGTCATGATGTCCATCCTACCCAAAGCCATCTCCAGATTCAAGGCAATACCCATCAAAGTCCCAACATCATTCTGCTCAGACCTAGACACAACAGTACAGAAATTCATACGGAAACGAAAAAGAGCACAAACAGCCAAAACAGTCCTCAGCGAAAGGAGAGACGCAGGAGGTATCACACTTGCAGACTTCAAACTTTACTATAAGCTTACAAGAACCAAAGCATCCTGGCACTGGAGAAGAACAGACATACAGACCTCTGGAACAGGACAGAGATTCCAGAAGCCAAAAAACCCCACATCTTCACCAACTCACCTTCAACAAATCAGCAGTAACAACCACTGGGGAGAAGAGACACTGGATTCAGCACAAGGTGCCCGAAAACGGGCTGACCGCATGCAGAGGAATAAAACAGCACCCCTACCGACCGCCACATACAAAAATCAACTCCAAGTGGATCAAAGAGAAGACAATGCAGACAACACACTCATGCGCACAGGAGTAGGCAAACATGACACAATCCAATCCCCAAAAGGGAATAACATAAAAAGCAGCAATAGACAAGTGGGGCCTCACCTCTGCACAGCAAAAGAAACCATCCAGGGAGCAGGGAGAAAAATCCCCCGGATGGGAGTACATTGTTGCTATTCATCTATCTGACAAGGGCCTAATACCCGGGATCTACAAGGAGCTCAAGCAAGCTCCGGAGAAGGGCTCACGACTGCTCATTCTGAAGCCAAGTCTGACGTCCACTCTGGCCAGCTGTCAGTCCATCTTTCCAATCACAAGCACACTGCTAGCAGCAGCTCCAACCAGGAGCTCTATTTGGGTGTCGGCCATAAAATCGAGTATACGTCAGGCTACCAAAGTTGCAGAAGCTGGTGATGACAAGGTGACACAGGGACCTGCTCTCCTCTCAGTAAATCCTGGACACCACCAAAGCTAGGCCACACCCATTTTCCTGCTATCTTGTCTCTTTGAATCTGCACAGTGACCCGACAGCTGGCATCGTTAGTGTCCCATGTTTGCTGCCCACATGTGGACAGGAGGAGCTTCAGGGAGAAGAAACTTTCAAGGTCGCACAGCTGGTAGATGTGAGGGTGGAACTGGGCCAAGGCCATAAGACTGGGGTCAGGGCGTGGCTGGTAAAACATAGCTGATGCCAGAAGTGCAGCAGGCCCCGCCCACCCCGTAGAGCCCAGCTGCTCACCGTGTCCCTCAGAGCCATCATCTCTGCCAGCACCTTGCAGGGGAACACCATGAGGCTAGGCAGTTCCTCACCAGGCTTGTTTTCTGTGGGCCCAGGACAGAGGTGGGGGGCCCCTGGAGCTGACTCGACCTCACGCTCTCTCACAGGCAGACGCTTTTCCCCTGGTGCTGGAGCCGGCCCTGCCGCTGGCTCTATAGCAGGTGACACACCAAGGGCTGCAGACGACTCTGGCTCCAGATCAGGCCCCAGGTCTGTCAGAGCTTCTGGCACCGGCTGCAGAGCCAGCACCGGCAAGGCCTGTGTCTTCTGACCCACACCAGGGGCTGGAAAGAGAAACATCAGCAACATCAGTCACGTTTCACTGGCCTCTCCAAAGAGAGAAACCACCTCACCGACTTTCTGGGATTCAGCCCCCGAAGTCTTCCAGATCGCAGGCCACCTCACCTTCCGCCTCTGCCTCCCTGGGCTTCACGAGGGCCAGCTGACCTCGGTTGCACTCATTAGGATGTTGGCCCGTACCAGGCCAGTCCGCCTGCACGTGGGCCAACTTCAGTGTAAAATTGGGCCACTTCGGGGGTTCGTAGGAAGTTCCGTAGAACAGGTGTGGCCATGCGAGTGATGCCGGTGGGAAGACTCTGGGGATGGCAAAAAGACAACAGTCAGGCCTGGCCTTTCTTCCCGCATGCCCCTCCTAGTGCAACCCGGTGTGTTTCTCGGATGTCAGGCTGTAGCTGCCTGTCTACAGGACAGTTCCCTGCCCCCACCCAGCTTTCCGCCACACCCTTGCTGGGAAACACGTGGTCATGGAGCGCTGCTAAGCAACCTCCTGAGCACCTTGACTTCCCTGGATGTTTTCTGACTGAAGGCCCAGGGCCGGTACCTCCGTGCACCTGAGGCCTCAAGACCGCGGCCCCAGGGCGAATTTGGAGCTGTTTCTTATTCTAACTCCTGGTATACCCGCTCTGCTGGAGCAACGAGACATGGATGTGGGATGGGGGACAGGCAGGGCGGGAATGGGGCTGTGCAAGGCAGGGGTCTCTCGGGGCTGGCTCTGATCCCAGTCAAAGGCCGGTGACACCCGCCTGACACACAGCTCTCTGACTCCATCCCGCCTCTTCTTGCTGGGGAGCCCCAAGAAGCAGCCTTCCCACGAAACCCTTCGATAGTGTGAGACCCAGATTTATGTCAGTCTCTCCCCTGCTACAGTCCACAGAATCTTTCGACACTTTCAGGGAAACAGGAGGTCCTCCTACTGAACCCAAAGGACGTCCACTGCATTCATCCTCCGGGGCTCTGTCATCATGGTCAGAAGCTGGAAGGCTGCCTCCAACCTAGAGCATACCACGAGGGCATCTTCTCTGATGTGAACCTGGGCTGAGGGTTTTCTACCAGCATTCAGGGATGCTAGTCCTCTCCTTTTCAAGGACAAGACTAGCTAGAAGGGATCTCAAGCTCCTTTGCAAATGGAAAAACAGATGTGCACCCTGCACTTTCCCTGACATACAGAGACAAGGACCACTGAGGCATGTTGCAGGGAGGTCCTTCAGGAAGGGAGGAGAGAAAAATAATCAAGGTGAACCACCACAGCACGCCCAGCAGTCTTTCCACGACGCCAGGCACGGAGGTGTGCTTGCCATGTCTTCGGCCGCTTAGCCTCTAGAAGAATACCATGAGGACCATCTTCTTCCAGGAACAAATGAGTTCAGAGCTGCAGTGATATTCCCAAAACACAGCTGGTAGACGTCAGTGGAATTACACTCACCTGCTGAACAGCTCCTCCAGAAATTCGGGTGCTGTGCTGACATCCTGGTAGAAGCCCCGGAAGCTGGTTAAGGGAGAGGTGGCTCTACCCTGGATTGGTATCAGTGACAATACCAGCTGCGCTCTGGCATCCGGCTGTGGAGTCCTCATCAGGTGGATGTCCTTTAGTCGTACTGTAGGCTCATTTTCATCCTGGGAGGGGATAAGGAGGGACCCGCAGTCAAGAGACAACACCACATGCCCCCAGAGGATGAGGGTCAGGAACTCAGAGCAGGAAACCCTTCAGAGACGTGTTCAGTTAGAGGACATGGCTACTCAAGGGGGAACATATTCTAGGCTTTCCGTGTGCAATTTGAGGGAGGGTCAGAGATGTAGTCAACCGTGAAGACCTTCAAGGCCTTCTTGGCATATGATCAGCTGTGGAGCAACAACAACCCCCCACTTCAACTGATGGCCTGTGGGGGAACTATCATCCCAGAGAGGCCTCAAAAACATCCACACTACAGAGATGAGAAGATACAGGATGGCTTTGGGTTGTCAATGGCTGCTCAACAGTGCGTGGGTCCTCCTGAGAACGGTTCACAGCAAGGGCTGCAGGGAATAGAAAACCTCTCGGCCCTTGAGGCACTTTCTGCTCCTGACAGGGAGAGGAAGGGCCTGGGGAAGCCTCCCTGTATTGGAGACAGCACATATGGCATTGCTCTCTAGAAGACGCCTTTTGACTTAAAGCAACACAATCGTGTTTCTTTTGGGATACTCAAGAGTGTCTTGAGAAAACAGCTACAGAAATGACAGACCTGTTAAGGGATGAAGACCCAGAGCCTGTATGGTGGGGAAAGTTCATCACGAGCCAAGAACTTGAGCAGACGATGCAGTGGGGAGAAAACCCAAAACAGTCAACAGCTGAGTGGTGCCTCACACGTGTCAGCTAGGAACGTGGAAATGAAACAAAACAGGGGATTTTTATTTATCACAGAGAACCCAGATTGTCAGTTAATTAAAAGAATGTTACTATCCAGCAAGGCTGGATATAGAGAAGAAACTGCACTCAGAGACTGTTGGTGACAATGTTCCTGCCACAGCCCATTTGGAAAGGAATCTGCCTGTAGCTATAAATATTCGACATATGTGTGTGCTTCCAGCAAGGAATCTCTTTCCTGGGAGTCTGTTTTTGGAAGGGGGTCATAAATGTTATGGACTGAATTGTGTCCCTTCCCCAAATTCCGTATATTCATGTCGAAAGCCCCCGTGCCTTCAAATGTGGCTTGTTTGGACATGGGGTGCTTAAAGGGGTCATTAACTATGAGTGATTCCATTGGGGTAGTCCCAATTTAATGGAACTGGAGGTCTGCTCAGGAGAGGTGGTAGGACCTGGGAAAGCACAAGAGAAGACCCTGCGGACACAGAGGTAGAAGACAGTCATGGACAAGCCAAGGAGAGAGGCCTCAGGAGAAATCAGAACAACCAACAGCTTAAGCTAGCCTCCAGAATGGGGAGCAACTAAATTCCTGTTGCTCGAGTCCTTTGGCGTGTGGTGCTGTGATACGGCAGCCCTGGCCAACTGATATAGCCTATAAGGACACACACAGGATGCTCTCTGGAGCAGGACTCCCATCGGAAGAGAATTCTCCCAAGTCAGGCTCCACTGACGTTGCAAGGCTGAACTGTGGTGGGAAACAGCCTCCCTTGTGGAATACAATGAAGCTATGTGAGGCCACAGCTCTGCCCAGATGGCCACGGGGTGAGGTCCCTGCGATAACACAATCCAGACAAACGCAGAGGAGCTTAGCTCCTTTTTTGTGAAAGAGCCCTCATAGTTCTCTGTGTGCAAACCGCTCTACTACAACGGGTGGTGTGCACACCGCAGGGAAGCTCTGGCAAGGCAACGGAGCTGCCTGCTTCAGGGGCTACCTGGGGCTGGGAGTTCAAACAATAAAAACAGTAGCAACATGCAAAGACAAGCGTGGCCTAGTGTCATTGAAAGTAGCACAAGAGCATTTTCGTTGATAGTCCTACAAGTATGTGAACAGGGACTTGGCACCTCACCCAGTTGCCACTGAGGGTGGAGGAGACTCATGGAGGCCGATTCCCATGGGAGGGGCCTGTGGGTCACCAGAGTGGGAGAGGCCTAAAACAGAGGCCAGGTGACCCCACATTTTGGTCTGAGTCCTGGGGCCGCCCAGTCTTCTCAGGTCCCTGGCCAAGTAGGCCCCTGCATGCCCGCTCTCACCCCGGCACAGCACTAGTCACAGTTGGCACACAGTTGGCTCTCACCTGGCACGGCTCCTTGGGAGTCGTCTGCGGGTGAACCTGTGAAGACAGGGCCCGGCAGCCGGGCCAAGAGGCGTCAGTTGCCTGCCTGGCTGCCCCCACAGAGAAACCCCGCTGGTAGAAATTCTGCTCCCCAGACCAGACCCACAGGAGCATCTGCAGAGACCTCCAGGTGCGAGAGGAACCAGATATCACCTTGAAGTCCTGGGCCTGACAAACTTGGTCCCCAGCTCTCGCCTTCCCACCCTGGCAGCCGGGACTGGAGGCGGACCAGAGAGACCCACGGGGCTTCCAGCACCCACGTCCCACCCCTGTTCCGGGAGGGCCCCTTCGTGTCTTCCTCTCCGCCTCCCCCTGGGTGGTGTGGGGGATGTGGTGTGGGGCTGCTCTGAGGGCATCCTAGAAGGCCTGGCTTTGAGGGGCCTGGGCTTTCCTGAATTACCTCTGCACGCTCTGGCCTGCGGTGCCGGCCACGAGGGCTGAGCCAACGTCGGAATCGTCTCCATAGGTTCGCGCTTCGCGTCCTTCTCAAGCTGGGACCACGAGGAGTGGGGACACAGCAGGAGAACATCTTGCTCTCCTGTGAGTCTCTCCCCAACTGACGCGGATGCCCAACTGTCACCGGATTATAGTGCCCGGTTACCAGACACCTAGGTTCTGTTGGGTTCTATCTCCAAGGAAGTGAGGTCACTTCTTCCACGTCCAATCACCCGACCTCCCTCCCTTTCTTTGTATTTTAAAGTGGTAGGGCGTAATTCAGGGTCAGGTCTACAAGTGGTCCTTGTGTAGGTACAGTCTGGGCCTCACTTTGGTCCGCACCTGGATTGAGAGCAGAGATCCTTACTGATGAGGTGTGCCCCTCCCTCCCCAGGCAGTTTCCTACTACTTTGAATCCCTTTCTTAAAGTATTATGATAACCGTTTATGATCCACCTATGCGTGAGAACATATGGTACTCAGTTTTCTGTTTCTGTGCGAGATCACTCAGGATCACAGACTCTAAGGTCATCCAAGTTGCTGCGAAATCCATCCTTTTGTCCTCATGGCTGGTGCTCGGTTAGTAGTGGCATGCGATCCACATGGCTCAAAAGAACTATCCAGGGACTCCTGCATCCCTGGTGGCTCCTTTCTGGCCAAATCTCAGATCTTTTTGTGTACATAGGGAAGCAAAGTGTCACCACCCAGCACCTTGGGAGGACGCCGCCTTGTCAGTCCGAGATGACGCTTCAGCAGACTACTCCCTGAGTGGCAGAAGAGGAAGCTGCATGCAGCAAACCCTCTTGGTGGATGATTGAGGGAAGTGAAGCCTCTGGCTGGACCTCGGATCCACCTTGGGAGCAGAAATTCCAGTGGAGTTGGGACCGTAGACGCCACTCTACTAGGTCACCCCAACACTCATTCCTCATTCTAGACAGTTGCCCATGGACCCCATCAGTCAAGAAGATGGGGCCCCTTGTGGGGTGTAGGGTCAAGGCAGCTGAAACCCAGCCTTCAGGTAAGAGGGAGAGCCAGCCTCGACCACAGGCCCCTGGACAAGCCACTTTGGTGCTTGGGGCTCTGTGACCTCATCTGGAAAGTAGAGGGACGATGAGCCTGTTGTGCCAGCCTCACAGGGCCACAAGGAGCTTCAGGAGAGGGAAGGAGCCTGAGGGGGCTCATGCCTCGCTCTCCCTCAGAGGAATGAAGATGAGAAAACTCGTGATAGTTTCAGGAAACTGAGTCCTCTGGAGACTTTGTTAGACGCGTGTGGTTCCCATCCACATTCCAGATGAGGAAACAGTCGCTGGGAGGCTGGAATGTCAGTCCAAGGTGACAGCTCAATGAATGTTGAATCTGGAGTGAATGTAGAATCAGAGTTTGCTGGAGAGACTGGGAGCAGGGTGCCAATGAACTCAGGCCAGATATCCAGTGTTCCAGGTGAAGAGCTGTGGGTATTTCTGGGCAAGGGGAGGATGGTGTCACTGACTTTGTCCGTGACCCTGCAGCTGGGGAGCTCCAGGTTGGAGAACACCCAGAGGGCCCAGGTGAGGCAGCGGACACAGAAAAAGGTGAATGTGTCTGTGGCAGGAAAACCCGGGGGAGGGCCCTGCCTTGCCTGTGGGAGGTGACACTTCAGCAGACTACTTCCTGAGTGGAGGAAGTTCTGTGTGCTCAGCAAACTCCCTGCGTGGCTGGTCCAAGGGCCGGAGGACAGGAGTCTTCTCTCCCAGCGATTTGTCAATTATATATTAATTTGTATTATAAATTAATAGATTAAATATCAGTAGGTGAAGTGAAAAAAGTAGGAAATGTTTAAACAGACATATATACATACATGGAGATATGGATTTAATATGGTGATGGTGAAATCACACGTAAGTGGAGAAAAAGAACAGTTATTACATGTTCAGAAAAAAAAGGAGTTGGTCCCTTACCTCATCCCATGTGCTGAAATAACTAAATGATCAAAAACGTTGAAAAAAGAAACAAAAAAATCAAAGGACACAATCAACATAGCTAAAGGCAACCTACAGAATGGGAGAAAACATTGACAAATTAAAGCTCAGTCAAGGGTTAGCATCCAGAATACACAAAGAACTCCTGCAATCAACAACAAAAAAACATAATCATTTCTTAAAATGTGGAAAAAACTTGAATAGACATTTCTCCGAAGAAGATATACAAATGGTCAACAAGCATAATGAAAAGATGCTCAACATCACTAAATGTTAGGGAATGGAAAATTTAAGCCACAATGAGTCATCACCTCACAACCATTAGGATAGCTACTATCAAAAGAAATGATAGCAAGTATTGGCAAGGAGGTGGAAGAAACCCTTGTACACTCTTGGTAGGAACGTAAACCAGTGTAGGCAGTATAGAAAATAATACTGCGATTCCTCAAAATACTAAAAAGAGAATTACCACATGACCCTGCTAGCAATTCCACCTCTGGGTATATACATCCAAGAGACTGAAAGCCAAGTCCAAAGTGTGATTTACACAACCACGCCCACAGCAGCATTGTTCGCAAAATCCTGTAAGCAAACCCAGTGCCCATCACTGGATAAGTAAACAAAATGCATCACATACATGCAATGGAATATTACTTGGCCTTAAAACGGAAGGAAATTCTGACGCATGTACAACATAGATGAACACTAGGACATTATACTATTGAAATCTGCCAGTCTCAATAACTGGATTCCGTTCGTATGAGGTACACAGCACAGTCAGATTCATATAAACTGAAAGTACAGTGGTGGTTCCCAGGGCCTGGAAGGAAGGGAAAATGGAGAGTTGTTATTGAATTTCAGTTTTGCAAGATGAAACAGTTCTGGAGATGAGTTGTACAACAATGTGAACAGTCTTAATTCTTGCTAAATAGACACTTAAAATGGTTAAGAAGTTAAAAGAATGATCTTCTCGTACAGGAAAAAAACTCACAAATATTGTTTGTAAATAGTTACATAAATTATAGTATAGATGCTATAAAACAGTATATTCATTCAATTAAATATTATGTAGCAATCATGTTTATGAAAAACATCAATCACACGGAAAAGATACACCAAAGGAATGTTAAATAAAAAGAACAAGACACTAACCCAGATACACAGTTTTAGCCCAATTGCATTAAAACATACATAAATAAGCAATACATACATATACAGAAAGAAGATGGAAGAAATCACATCAAAATGTAACAGCGTGTATACTCTGAATAACTGGATTACATATATTTTTCTCCAAATTTCTGTGTATTTTTGGAAAACTCTACAATTTAAAAAGACACTCTTAAAAAAAAAAGCTAGAAACCAATGAGTGTTTAACTATACACTGTATAGATTAAAAGCTCAATTCTCTTAACCTGCTGTCATGGTTGCACTGAATAGTCCCAGTACTGACACACTAAAATAGGAGATCAGGTCTATATGTAATTTCCCACTTAAATATTCTTCTGCCTCTTGGGTCAAGGCTATGTTTTCTGGATGTGAAATCCTGTTACTGGATCAATATATAACTACAGTTAAAATGAATTTTTAAGAACATTTTTTTCCATTTGGAAAATTCTGAACCTAGCAAACAACATTTGCTGATAATTAAATATTATTCCTGAAAAATAACTTCATTAAACCAAGTCATCTCCCCCAAAGTGAGGGAATGTATATAGAATCTCCTTGTCAATATTGACTTTGTGATCTCAATGCGAGTAGCCTCCTTAGCCGATGTAAAGTATGTCAACAAAGTATGAGAATTAGAACTTCCACAGAGCTAAACGTTGAGAAACTTTAAAGTGAAGCTGAATACTTACAACCGAATACATTTTAAGAGACTTTCGGTGCCTAACATACCAGCTTAAGATACTGGGTTCTTGCCCTCTTTGTACGTCCTTACAGCAAGGAAATCAGTCACATTTTGCTTAGTACATACATCAGACCAACCTGCACAGTTTATTCTAGTAAGAAGCATACGGGATGTGCCTAAATAATAGGAAAATGCACATTTTGTATTTAATTATTAATGTAGAAAACGCATTTGCTTAGGATTTTCAATATTTTTCTGTCCTATTCTTATTTAAGCTCTCAGCATGAGGCACCTCTGCTTACATTCTCGTCCCTTGATCTTTGAAACACCTTCCTTTACTGGCTTTTTCCTACCTCTCTACCTTCTTCCTTTTGGTCCTTTTGGCAGACTCTTCTGTCCTCAGAGTTGAGAGTCCCTCAAGGCTCGGTTTAAGCTTTCTCTGTTCTGATTGTACACTCTCTTCCTAGAAAACCTCAGTAGCCATCAACTACCTAATGAATCCTAAATGTATGTCTTTGGTCCAGGCTCCAACTTGGCGCTCCAGACTTACCACTTTCTGTTTTCCCTTGAACGGAAACATCCTCAACCTCAACTTGTCTAAAACCGAATATGGTTTGCTTCCTGTGAACGTTGCTGAATGTTGCCATTCTCACGCGACTCAGAAAGCAAAGCATCATCTTCCACATCTCCGCAATCCTTAGCCCCTCATGTCTAATTCGTCAGCATGTTTTTTAAAAATTTTACCGCCTGAATTTTAAATATCTCTATTTACCGTCCATTTCTGTTTACTGCCACTACTCTAGCCACCATTTCGACTGGAAAACAACAACAGCCTTCCAATTCAGTCCCTTGATTTCGATGTCTCCACACTAATGCTAGAGACAGCGTTTCAAAACTCACTTCTGTTTTGGAACTGGCCCACCACCAGCATCCTTTGCAGAGGCAGGTCTTTCTTACTGGGTGTGACTGCGCTGATCTGCATCTGGCTCTCTGACGCAAGCTCTTAAAGAACCATGCTCCTTTCCGTATCTCCTTATATCACAACGTACTCATTTGTGTGATTGTCTGATGAAGGTCTGTCTCTACCACGAGAGCTCCTTGAGAGCGGGGACTGTGTCGGTTTACCCATCACTGGTTTTCCAACATCGAGAATACCTTAAACATGCATGTGAATAAATGATACCTCTGAAATTCATCTAGGGCTTCAGCTACCTATGCTGTCTAAATATTATTTGTTTCAGCCTAAGAAAACACATAGAACCTCAAACAGAAGTTCCTACCTGCTCTATTATAAAATATGTAAAGTTCTCTAAAATATGTAAGTAACTGTGTGGACAGCGATCAAACACTAAATAAAACAAGCACCACACAACTCAGCTATCAAAAGAATAAATTCTAAAATAAAATTGTAATGTCATAGTAGATCAAAGAAGGAATCATTCTATATTAATTGAGGATATAGTCTAAATGCAACCTAATGATATTAAATTAAAATCATAATTAAAGCTATAAAATGGGCCGAGCTCACTGGCTCAGCCTGCAAGCCCAGCACTTGGGGAGGCTGAGGTGAGTGGATTGCCTGCGCCTGCGGGTTCGAGAGCAGCCTGGGCAACTTGGTAAGACCTTGTCTCTACAGTAAATAATAAAATTAGCTGGGAGTCGGAGCGCATGCCGTAGTTCAGGATACTTGGAAGGCTGAGGTGGAAGGATCGCGGGAGCCCAGCAGGTCGGTGCTGGGAAGCGTGCCACTGCACCCTAGCCTGGGCAAAGAGTGAGACTGCAACTTGAAAAAAAAAAACAAAAACAAAACCATAAAATGTGATATTTTATCCTTACAAGTTTTTAACACTGCAAATTCATTTGTATAATTCTAGATGTGTTCTCATAGAGGAAATAATGTATCACTTTAGACTTAGTGTTAAGGCAGGATCCAGTCTGTCTTATTCACCACTCTGTCTACTGGGTAGTACAATGTCGCATAGTATGTACTCCACATAATGCATAGAATGCACACAGATATTTCTTCATAAACAAACTGAAAATTTTTACATTAATGGATATAGATACCTGAATATTGTGTGAGCATAGAAACAAATGTAAATCCTATTCCTCACACAACTGTACCTGCTAAATGGCTTCTCTATCAAGGTTTTCTTTTTTTTTTTTTATTTTAAAGATGTGGGGTACAATTCAGGGTCAGGTTTACAAATGCTCGTTTTTCAGGTGCCCTTGGTGATGAAGTGTGTAGCTCCCCTCCCCTGACAGGTTCCCATTATGGCCAATCCCTTTCTTATAGTATTATGATAGTTATTCAAGGTCTGCATATGAGTAGGAACATGTAATAGTTAGTTGTTTGTTTCTGCAATAGATCACTCAGTATCATAGCCTCTAAGTTCACCCTAGTTGCTTCGAAGTTCATAATTTTGTCCCTTATGGCTGTGTAATATTCCATTGTGTATATATACCACATTTTTTGGAGCCAGTCCTCTTTCAAGGGGCAGCACAATGGTTCCATATTTTTGCTATTGTAAATAATGCTGTAATAAACATACGTGTGCAAGTGTCTTTTACTGAAGCTTTCTTATCCTTTAATCATTTTTTGGTGGTGCTTAATCCTACAGAGTATCACATCATATACTGCCACCCAAATATGGAATATAGTGCTCTTAAAGCTGCAGTTCTTTCCCTTCAATAAGCATCCTCAGCACATCTACCACTGCTAAAAATGTTATTCCTTCGACCCTACAGTTGAAATGACAAACTTTGATTTTTTTAAAACTGGAAAAATAATACTGATATGTGTCATTAAAGGTTACTGAATTGTACCCCATATCTTTATAATTTAAAAAATAGTTCCACTACTCAAGTTGAAGTTATCAGTTTAAAATATAATTTTCTTTCTTGTATAGTGATTTCAACACACACTCATGTTTCAACTAAAATAGTCCAATGATTTAGGATACCTATAGCTTTACATCCCATATACTTTATTTCAAATAGATTCCTAAT
>JAPVLO010002855.1:0-28696 GCA_027257055.1 Cephalopachus bancanus | reverse complement strand
GCATTCACCGGTGAATGAAGCATGCTTTGCTACCAATGGCTGTGGAGATCTGGTTCCAGTCAGTGCAGCACATGAAGTTGCAGTCTGCTCACAAAATGCTCCCTGCCTTGTATAGTGTTTATACAGGGAAGCTCTCAGATTGAGGGATGAGAGCATGCACAAAGCCAGCTGAATACAGACTGCCAATGAACAGCAGTGCAGCGCAGGCTGGAATAGCGTGACCCCAGGAATACCCACCTTCAACACCAGTTTCACATAGGCTCTCTGTGCTTATTCATGAATGAAAACGGCACAGCATTGGTAGTCCTGATTAGGTTTACATGCAACAGGGAAAAACAATTTGGAATTCTCCCCATCAAGAGATAATGCTCTCCTGCTCGTAACTGTGGAGTACTTATGTCACTCATGGGGACAGTATGTATTGCAGATTTCTATCCGTGAAACACGGATGTTCCACTCTCCTAAGAAAAGGCCCTCTTGGGAAAGGAACACAAATCAAGGGGACAGGGTGAGAATGAGCTATTACAGCAGGGAGCAATGAAGAATAATAGTCACAGCAAAGAGATAACACTGCAGCACACATTTGGCACAGATTTAACCAAGGAAGATGCCTGTGCACTACAGCCTACGAAAGACAACTCCGAACAGCAGTCCACAGTGTAATTGCTTTCCCATAACAGGAAAAGGTATAGAGAAAGAAAAATTGAGAATTCTTCTCCCGGGTCACACACAGTGCTTTCACACACGTAATGTGAATGTCTCAGATCTCTCATTGTGGAACTATGGAGTTGAGCACTCCTGAACGTGAAATGTTGACAGGCAGCACGCCAAAGCAGTCACCCTGTAGAGCGAAGTAGACATGAAAGGGAACTAGTGACAAACAGGATTACAGCATGCACCAATGCCTTATGGGACTCAATGCCAGAAAATAACAGTGCAGCACATTTTCACGCAGCGTTTTCCAAGGCAGTTTCACATTCCAAACAAGCACAACCAAGGCATTCAGCTCTTTCCCGTCAAGGCGTTTGGCACAGTAACTGTGTATCCTATGACACAAAAATTTGAAAGGGAGAATCGTTTCAGATTGCACCCACTGAATTCACCGGGTAATGCATCCTTACTGTACTATGCAGTTCCCTTTGCCCACCATGTGGCACCATTGAGCTGCACATTCCAATACGTGTCCTATTAAAGAACTCTTAGGTGAAACAAATGCACTCTGCAGAGCATCACTACCAAGGAGAAGAAAACTGTGAGACTCATGTCTTGCAGCATGCACCAAGCTAAAATAACATTGATAGCCCATAAATAGTGCAGCACACATTGGAAAACCTCTGTCGCAAGGAAGATGCACTTTCACAACAAGCCTAACAGAGGCCGTCTACGCTTACTCAGCAAGGCAAATGGGGAAGTAACTGCCTTTCGTCTCATAGAGAAACGCCAACGGGTAAAACTTCTTAGTATTCAAACGGACTTCAAGTACTGCTTTTCTACAAGTAAGTGTGGAGCACTCATTTGCTTCAGTGTGGCACATATTACATGCTCATTCCTGTTTGTGAAGTATTGACACAACCCTCTGCTGTGCTCAATCAAGCTGTACCTTGAGAATCGTGTATTGCACCGTACACCAAGCAGGAAGAAAACTACCAGAAAATAAATAATAATGCAGTAACCTTTTGACACAGCGTTTCCCAACCTGATACAGACTCACAACAAGCAAGCGTAGCCTGTCAGCTCTTACTCGTAAAGGCCAACGGAAGAGCAATTGCTTTGGATAGAATCAAAGACATTTTGGATGTCAATAGGTGAACAAATAATGCTTTCCCAAAAATCACAGTGAATCGGTTATTTCACTGTGTGGCACATGGAGTTGTGCGTGTTTACACAGGAAACATACAATACAGCTCAGTGAGGCATATGCACTCAATGTAGTATAATATACCTTGAAGAGCAACCGGGAGAATCAGGTATGACACAAAAGACAGAGCCAGTATCATACTTGTTGCCCCATTCAGTGAGGTGCAGTTTTGTGGAATGTCTCCCATGGAAGACTCTGATTTTCCGGAAACAAGACAAGAGCTCTCAGGCCTTGTTGGCAAATGAAACAGAAGAGCCATTGCATTCAGGATTAGACGCCTGTGTAAAATAGAAAACTTTTCAGCATTCACCGGTGAATGAAGCATGCTTTGCTACCAATGGCTGTGGAGATCTGGTTCCAGTCAGTGCAGCACATGAAGTTGCAGTCTGCTCACAAAATGCTCCCTGCCTTGTATAGTGTTTATACAGGGAAGCTCTCAGATTGAGGGATGAGAGCATGCACAAAGCCAGCTGAATACAGACTGCCAATGAACAGCAGTGCAGCGCAGGCTGGAATAGCGTGACCCCAGGAATACCCACCTTCAACACCAGTTTCACATAGGCTCTCTGTGCTTATTCATGAATGAAAACGGCACAGCATTGGTAGTCCTGATTAGGTTTACATGCAACAGGGAAAAACAATTTGGAATTCTCCCCATCAAGAGATAATGCTCTCCTGCTCGTAACTGTGGAGTACTTATGTCACTCATGGGGACAGTATGTATTGCAGATTTCTATCCGTGAAACACGGATGTTCCACTCTCCTAAGAAAAGGCCCTCTTGGGAAAGGAACACAAATCAAGGGGACAGGGTGAGAATGAGCTATTACAGCAGGGAGCAATGAAGAATAATAGTCACAGCAAAGAGATAACACTGCAGCACACATTTGGCACAGATTTAACCAAGGAAGATGCCTGTGCACTACAGCCTACGAAAGACAACTCCGAACAGCAGTCCACAGTGTAATTGCTTTCCCATAACAGGAAAAGGTATAGAGAAAGAAAAATTGAGAATTCTTCTCCCGGGTCACACACAGTGCTTTCACACACGTAATGTGATGTCTCAGATCTCTCATTGTGGAACTATGGAGTTGAGCACTCCTGAACGTGAAATGTTGACAGGCAGCACGCCAAAGCAGTCACCCTGTAGAGCGAAGTAGACATGAAAGGGAACTAGTGACAAACAGGATTACAGCATGCACCAATGCCTTATGGGACTCAATGCCAGAAAATAACAGTGCAGCACATTTTCACGCAGCGTTTTCCAAGGCAGTTTCACATTCCAAACAAGCACAACCAAGGCATTCAGCTCTTTCCCGTCAAGGCGTTTGGCACAGTAACTGTGTATCCTACGACACAAAAATTTGAAAGGGAGAATCGTTTCAGATTGCACCCACTGAATTCACCGGGTAATGCATCCTTACTGTACTATGCAGTTCCCTTTGCCCACCATGTGGCACCATTGAGCTGCACATTCCAATACGTGTCCTATTAAAGAACTCTTAGGTGAAACAAATGCACTCTGCAGAGCATCACTACCAAGGAGAAGAAAACTGTGAGACTCATGTCTTGCAGCATGCACCAAGCTAAAATAACATTGATAGCCCATAAATAGTGCAGCACACATTGGAAAACCTCTGTCGCAAGGAAGATGCACTTTCACAACAAGCCTAACAGAGGCCGTCTACGCTTACTCAGCAAGGCAAATGGGGAAGTAACTGCCTTTCGTCTCATAGAGAAACGCCAACGGGTAAAACTTCTTAGTATTCAAACGGACTTCAAGTACTGCTTTTCTACAAGTAAGTGTGGAGCACTCATTTGCTTCAGTGTGGCACATATTACATGCTCATTCCTGTTTGTGAAGTATTGACACAACCCTCTGCTGTGCTCAATCAAGCTGTACCTTGAGAATCGTGTATTGCACCGTACACCAAGCAGGAAGAAAACTACCAGAAAATAAATAATAATGCAGTAACCTTTTGACACAGCGTTTCCCAACCTGATACAGACTCACAACAAGCAAGCGTAGCCTGTCAGCTCTTACTCGTAAAGGCCAACGGAAGAGCAATTGCTTTGGATAGAATCAAAGACATTTTGGATGTCAATAGGTGAACAAATAATGCTTTCCCAAAAATCACAGTGAATCGGTTATTTCACTGTGTGGCACATGGAGTTGTGCGTGTTTACACAGGAAACATACAATACAGCTCAGTGAGGCATATGCACTCAATGTAGTAAAAATATACCTTGAAGAGCAACCGGGAGAATCAGGTATGACACAAAAGACAGAGCCAGTATCATACTTGTTGCCCCATTCAGTGAGGTGCAGTTTTGTGGAATGTCTCCCATGGAAGACTCTGATTTTCCGAAAACAAGACAAAGCTCTCAGGCCTTGTTGGCAAATGAAACAGAAGAGCCATTGCATTCAGGATTAGACGCCTGTGTAAAATAGAAAACTTTTCAGCATTCACCGGTGAATGAAGCATGCTTTGCTACCAATGGCTGTGGAGATCTGGTTCCAGTCAGTGCAGCACATGAAGTTGCAGTCTGCTCACAAAATGCTCCCTGCCTTGTATAGTGTTTATACAGGGAAGCTCTCAGATTGAGGGATGAGAGCATGCACAAAGCCAGCTGAATACAGACTGCCAATGAACAGCAGTGCAGCGCAGGCTGGAATAGCGTGACCCCAGGAATACCCACCTTCAACACCAGTTTCACATAGGCTCTCTGTGCTTATTCATGAATGAAAACGGCACAGCATTGGTAGTCCTGATTAGGTTTACATGCAACAGGGAAAAACAATTTGGAATTCTCCCCATCAAGAGATAATGCTCTCCTGCTCGTAACTGTGGAGTACTTATGTCACTCATGGGGACAGTATGTATTGCAGATTTCTATCCGTGAAACACGGATGTTCCACTCTCCTAAGAAAAGGCCCTCTTGGGAAAGGAACACAAATCAAGGGGACAGGGTGAGAATGAGCTATTACAGCAGGGAGCAATGAAGAATAATAGTCACAGCAAAGAGATAACACTGCAGCACACATTTGGCACAGATTTAACCAAGGAAGATGCCTGTGCACTACAGCCTACGAAAGACAACTCCGAACAGCAGTCCACAGTGTAATTGCTTTCCCATAACAGGAAAAGGTATAGAGAAAGAAAAATTGAGAATTCTTCTCCCGGGTCACACACAGTGCTTTCACACACGTAATGTGAATGTCTCAGATCTCTCATTGTGGAACTATGGAGTTGAGCACTCCTGAACGTGAAATGTTGACAGGCAGCACGCCAAAGCAGTCACCCTGTAGAGCGAAGTAGACATGAAAGGGAACTAGTGACAAACAGGATTACAGCATGCACCAATGCCTTATGGGACTCAATGCCAGAAAATAACAGTGCAGCACATTTTCACGCAGCGTTTTCCAAGGCAGTTTCACATTCCAAACAAGCACAACCAAGGCATTCAGCTCTTTCCCGTCAAGGCGTTTGGCACAGTAACTGTGTATCCTACGACACAAAAATTTGAAAGGGAGAATCGTTTCAGATTGCACCCACTGAATTCACCGGGTAATGCATCCTTACTGTACTATGCAGTTCCCTTTGCCCACCATGTGGCACCATTGAGCTGCACATTCCAATACGTGTCCTATTAAAGAACTCTTAGGTGAAACAAATGCACTCTGCAGAGCATCACTACCAAGGAGAAGAAAACTGTGAGACTCATGTCTTGCAGCATGCACCAAGCTAAAATAACATTGATAGCCCATAAATAGTGCAGCACACATTGGAAAACCTCTGTCGCAAGGAAGATGCACTTTCACAACAAGCCTAACAGAGGCCGTCTACGCTTACTCAGCAAGGCAAATGGGGAAGTAACTGCCTTTCGTCTCATAGAGAAACGCCAACGGGTAAAACTTCTTAGTATTCAAACGGACTTCAAGTACTGCTTTTCTACAAGTAAGTGTGGAGCACTCATTTGCTTCAGTGTGGCACATATTACATGCTCATTCCTGTTTGTGAAGTATTGACACAACCCTCTGCTGTGCTCAATCAAGCTGTACCTTGAGAATCGTGTATTGCACCGTACACCAAGCAGGAAGAAAACTACCAGAAAATAAATAATAATGCAGTAACCTTTTGACACAGCGTTTCCCAACCTGATACAGACTCACAACAAGCAAGCGTAGCCTGTCAGCTCTTACTCGTAAAGGCCAACGGAAGAGCAATTGCTTTGGATAGAATCAAAGACATTTTGGATGTCAATAGGTGAACAAATAATGCTTTCCCAAAAATCACAGTGAATCGGTTATTTCACTGTGTGGCACCATGGAGTTGTGCGTGTTTACACAGGAAACATACAATACAGCTCAGTGAGGCATATGCACTCAATGTAGTATAATATACCTTGAAGAGCAACCGGGAGAATCAGGTATGACACAAAAGACAGAGCCAGTATCATACTTGTTGCCCCATTCAGTGAGGTGCAGTTTTGTGGAATGTCTCCCATGGAAGACTCTGATTTTCCGAAAACAAGACAAAAGCTCTCAGGCCTTGTTGGCAAATGAAACAGAAGAGCCATTGCATTCAGGATTAGACGCCTGTGTAAAATAGAAAACTTTTCAGCATTCACCGGTGAATGAAGCATGCTTTGCTACCAATGGCTGTGGAGATCTGGTTCCAGTCAGTGCAGCACATGAAGTTGCAGTCTGCTCACAAAATGCTCCCTGCCTTGTATAGTGTTTATACAGGGAAGCTCTCAGATTGAGGGATGAGAGCATGCACAAAGCCAGCTGAATACAGACTGCCAATGAACAGCAGTGCAGCGCAGGCTGGAATAGCGTGACCCCAGGAATACCCACCTTCAACACCAGTTTCACATAGGCTCTCTGTGCTTATTCATGAATGAAAACGGCACAGCATTGGTAGTCCTGATTAGGTTTACATGCAACAGGGAAAAACAATTTGGAATTCTCCCCATCAAGAGATAATGCTCTCCTGCTCGTAACTGTGGAGTACTTATGTCACTCATGGGGACAGTATGTATTGCAGATTTCTATCCGTGAAACACGGATGTTCCACTCTCCTAAGAAAAGGCCCTCTTGGGAAAGGAACACAAATCAAGGGGACAGGTGAGAATGAGCTATTACAGCAGGGAGCAATGAAGAATAATAGTCACAGCAAAGAGATAACACTGCAGCACACATTTGGCACAGATTTAACCAAGGAAGATGCCTGTGCACTACAGCCTACGAAAGCAACTCCGAACAGCAGTCCACAGTGTAATTGCTTTCCCATAACAGGAAAAGGTATAGAGAAAGAAAAATTGAGAATTCTTCTCCCGGGTCACACACAGTGCTTTCACACACGTAATGTGAATGTCTCAGATCTCTCATTGTGGAACTATGGAGTTGAGCACTCCTGAACGTGAAATGTTGACAGGCAGCACGCCAAAGCAGTCACCCTGTAGAGCGAAGTAGACATGAAAGGGAACTAGTGAGAAACAGGATTACAGCATGCACCAATGCCTTATGGGACTCAATGCCAGAAAATAACAGTGCAGCACATTTTCACCAGCGTTTTCCAAGGCAGTTTCACATTCCAAACAAGCACAACCAAGGCATTCAGCTCTTTCCCGTCAAGGCGTTTGGCACAGTAACTGTGTATCCTACGACACAAAAATTTGAAAGGGAGAAGTTTCAGATTGCACCCATGAATTCACCGGGTAATGCATCCTTACTGTACTATGCAGTTCCCTTTGCCCACCATGTGGCAACATTGAGTTGCACATTCCAATAGGTGTCCTATTAAAGAACTCTTAGGTAAACAAATGCACTCTGCAGAGCATCACTACCAAGAGAGAAAACTGTGAGACTCATGTCTTGCAGCATGCACCAAGCTAAAATAACATTGATAGCCCATAAATAGTGCAGCACACATTGGAAAACCTCTGTCGCAAGGAAGATGCACTTTCACAACAAGCCTAACAGAGGCCGTCTACGCTTACTCAGCAAGGCAAATGGGGAAGTAACTGCCTTTCGTCTCATAGAGAAACGCCAACGGGTAAAACTTTTTAGATTCAAACAGACTTCAAGTACTGCTTTTCTACAAGTAAGTGTGGAGCACTCATTTGCTTCAGTGTGGCACATATTACATGCTCATTCCTGTTTGTGAAGTATTGACACAACCCTCTGCTGTGCTCAATCAAGCTGTACCTTGAGAATCGTGTATTGCACCGTACACCAAGCAGGAAGAAAACTACCAGAAAATAAATAATAATGCAGTAACCTTTTGACACAGCGTTTCCCAACCTGATACAGACTCACAACAAGCAAGCGTAGCCTGTCAGCTCTTACTCGTAAAGGCCAACGGAAGAGCAATTGCTTTGGATAGAATCAAAGACATTTTGGATGTCAATAGGTGAACAAATAATGCTTTCCCAAAAATCACAGTGAATCGGTTATTTCACTGTGTGGCACCATGGAGTTGTGCGTGTTTACACAGGAAACATACAATACAGCTCAGTGAGGCATATGCACTCAATGTAGTATAATATACCTTGAAGAGCAACCGGGAGAATCAGGTATGACACAAAAGACAGAGCCAGTATCATACTTGTTGCCCCATTCAGTGAGGTGCAGTTTTGTGGAATGTCTCCCATGGAAGACTCTGATTTTCCGAAAACAAGACAAAAGCTCTCAGGCCTTGTTGGCAAATGAAACAGAAGAGCCATTGCATTCAGGATTAGACGCCTGTGTAAAATAGAAAACTTTTCAGCATTCACCGGTGAATGAAGCATGCTTTGCTACCAATGGCTGTGGAGATCTGGTTCCAGTCAGTGCAGCACATGAAGTTGCAGTCTGCTCACAAAATGCTCCCTGCCTTGTATAGTGTTTATACAGGGAAGCTCTCAGATTGAGGGATGAGAGCATGCACAAAGCCAGCTGAATACAGACTGCCAATGAACAGCAGTGCAGCGCAGGCTGGAATAGCGTGACCCCAGGAATACCCACCTTCAACACCAGTTTCACATAGGCTCTCTGTGCTTATTCATGAATGAAAACGGCACAGCATTGGTAGTCCTGATTAGGTTTACATGCAACAGGGAAAAACAATTTGGAATTCTCCCCATCAAGAGATAATGCTCTCCTGCTCGTAACTGTGGAGTACTTATGTCACTCATGGGGACAGTATGTATTGCAGATTTCTATCCGTGAAACACGGATGTTCCACTCTCCTAAGAAAAGGCCCTCTTGGGAAAGGAACACAAATCAAGGGGACAGGGTGAGAATGAGCTATTACAGCAGGGAGCAATGAAGAATAATAGTCACAGCAAAGAGATAACACTGCAGCACACATTTGGCACAGATTTAACCAAGGAAGATGCCTGTGCACTACAGCCTACGAAAGACAACTCCGAACAGCAGTCCACAGTGTAATTGCTTTCCCATAACAGGAAAAGGTATAGAGAAAGAAAAATTGAGAATTCTTCTCCCGGGTCACACACAGTGCTTTCACACACGTAATGTGAATGTCTCAGATCTCTCATTGTGGAACTATGGAGTTGAGCACTCCTGAACGTGAAATGTTGACAGGCAGCACGCCAAAGCAGTCACCCTGTAGAGCGAAGTAGACATGAAAGGGAACTAGTGACAAACAGGATTACAGCATGCACCAATGCCTTATGGGACTCAATGCCAGAAAATAACAGTGCAGCACATTTTCACGCAGCGTTTTCCAAGGCAGTTTCACATTCCAAACAAGCACAACCAAGGCATTCAGCTCTTTCCCGTCAAGGCGTTTGGCACAGTAACTGTGTATCCTATGACACAAAAATTTGAAAGGGAGAATCGTTTCAGATTGCACCCACTGAATTCACCGGGTAATGCATCCTTACTGTACTATGCAGTTCCCTTTGCCCACCATGTGGCAC
Organism: Cephalopachus bancanus; assembly: GCA_027257055.1. Taxonomy (NCBI): domain Eukaryota; kingdom Metazoa; phylum Chordata; class Mammalia; order Primates; family Tarsiidae; genus Cephalopachus; species Cephalopachus bancanus. Next base: position 18,908 of record JAPVLO010002855.1, on the reverse strand, counting down.
CATTGAGCTGCACATTCCAATACGTGTCCTATTAAAGAACTCTTAGGTGAAACAAATGCACTCTGCAGAGCATCACTACCAAGGAGAAGAAAACTGTGAGACTCATGTCTTGCAGCATGCACCAAGCTAAAATAACATTGATAGCCCATAAATAGTGCAGCACACATTGGAAAACCTCTGTCGCAAGGAAGATGCACTTTCACAACAAGCCTAACAGAGGCCGTCTACGCTTACTCAGCAAGGCAAATGGGGAAGTAACTGCCTTTCGTCTCATAGAGAAACGCCAACGGGTAAAACTTCTTTAGTATTCAAACGGACTTCAAGTACTGCTTTTCTACAAGTAAGTGTGGAGCACTCATTTGCTTCAGTGTGGCACATATTACATGCTCATTCCTGTTTGTGAAGTATTGACACAACCCTCTGCTGTGCTCAATCAAGCTGTACCTTGAGAATCGTGTATTGCACCGTACACCAAGCAGGAAGAAAACTACCAGAAAATAAATAATAATGCAGTAACCTTTTGACACAGCGTTTCCCAACCTGATACAGACTCACAACAAGCAAGCGTAGCCTGTCAGCTCTTACTCGTAAAGGCCAACGGAAGAGCAATTGCTTTGGATAGAATCAAAGACATTTTGGATGTCAATAGGTGAACAAATAATGCTTTCCCAAAAATCACAGTGAATCGGTTATTTCACTGTGTGGCACCATGGAGTTGTGCGTGTTTACACAGGAAACATACAATACAGCTCAGTGAGGCATATGCACTCAATGTAGTATAATATACCTTGAAGAGCAACCGGGAGAATCAGGTATGACACAAAAGACAGAGCCAGTATCATACTTGTTGCCCCATTCAGTGAGGTGCAGTTTTGTGGAATGTCTCCCATGGAAGACTCTGATTTTCCGAAAACAAGACAAAGCTCTCAGGCCTTGTTGGCAAATGAAACAGAAGAGCCATTGCATTCAGGATTAGACGCCTGTGTAAAATAGAAAACTTTTCAGCATTCACCGGTGAATGAAGCATGCTTTGCTACCAATGGCTGTGGAGATCTGGTTCCAGTCAGTGCAGCACATGAAGTTGCAGTCTGCTCACAAAATGCTCCCTGCCTTGTATAGTGTTTATACAGGGAAGCTCTCAGATTGAGGGATGAGAGCATGCACAAAGCCAGCTGAATACAGACTGCCAATGAACAGCAGTGCAGCGCAGGCTGGAATAGCGTGACCCCAGGAATACCCACCTTCAACACCAGTTTCACATAGGCTCTCTGTGCTTATTCATGAATGAAAACGGCACAGCATTGGTAGTCCTGATTAGGTTTACATGCAACAGGGAAAAACAATTTGGAATTCTCCCCATCAAGAGATAATGCTCTCCTGCTCGTAACTGTGGAGTACTTATGTCACTCATGGGGACAGTATGTATTGCAGATTTCTATCCGTGAAACACGGATGTTCCACTCTCCTAAGAAAAGGCCCTCTTGGGAAAGGAACACAAATCAAGGGGACAGGGTGAGAATGAGCTATTACAGCAGGGAGCAATGAAGAATAATAGTCACAGCAAAGAGATAACACTGCAGCACACATTTGGCACAGATTTAACCAAGGAAGATGCCTGTGCACTACAGCCTACGAAAGACAACTCCGAACAGCAGTCCACAGTGTAATTGCTTTCCCATAACAGGAAAAGGTATAGAGAAAGAAAAATTGAGAATTCTTCTCCCGGGTCACACACAGTGCTTTCACACACGTAATGTGAATGTCTCAGATCTCTCATTGTGGAACTATGGAGTTGAGCACTCCTGAACGTGAAATGTTGACAGGCAGCACGCCAAAGCAGTCACCCTGTAGAGCGAAGTAGACATGAAAGGGAACTAGTGACAAACAGGATTACAGCATGCACCAATGCCTTATGGGACTCAATGCCAGAAAATAACAGTGCAGCACATTTTCACGCAGCGTTTTCCAAGGCAGTTTCACATTCCAAACAAGCACAACCAAGGCATTCAGCTCTTTCCCGTCAAGGCGTTTGGCACAGTAACTGTGTATCCTATGACACAAAAATTTGAAAGGGAGAATCGTTTCAGATTGCACCCACTGAATTCACCGGGTAATGCATCCTTACTGTACTATGCAGTTCCCTTTGCCCACCATGTGGCACCATTGAGCTGCACATTCCAATACGTGTCCTATTAAAGAACTCTTAGGTGAAACAAATGCACTCTGCAGAGCATCACTACCAAGGAGAAGAAAACTGTGAGACTCATGTCTTGCAGCATGCACCAAGCTAAAATAACATTGATAGCCCATAAATAGTGCAGCACACATTGGAAAACCTCTGTCGCAAGGAAGATGCACTTTCACAACAAGCCTAACAGAGGCCGTCTACGCTTACTCAGCAAGGCAAATGGGGAAGTAACTGCCTTTCGTCTCATAGAGAAACGCCAACGGGTAAAACCTTCTTAGTATTCAAACGGACTTCAAGTACTGCTTTTCTACAAGTAAGTGTGGAGCACTCATTTGCTTCAGTGTGGCACATATTACATGCTCATTCCTGTTTGTGAAGTATTGACACAACCCTCTGCTGTGCTCAATCAAGCTGTACCTTGAGAATCGTGTATTGCACCGTACACCAAGCAGGAAGAAAACTACCAGAAAATAAATAATAATGCAGTAACCTTTTGACACAGCGTTTCCCAACCTGATACAGACTCACAACAAGCAAGCGTAGCCTGTCAGCTCTTACTCGTAAAGGCCAACGGAAGAGCAATTGCTTTGGATAGAATCAAAGACATTTTGGATGTCAATAGGTGAACAAATAATGCTTTCCCAAAAATCACAGTGAATCGGTTATTTCACTGTGTGGCAACATGGAGTTGTGCGTGTTTACACAGGAAACATACAATACAGCTCAGTGAGGCATATGCACTCAATGTAGTATAATATACCTTGAAGAGCAACCGGGAGAATCAGGTATGACACAAAAGACAGAGCCAGTATCATACTTGTTGCCCCATTCAGTGAGGTGCAGTTTTGTGGAATGTCTCCCATGGAAGACTCTGATTTTCCGAAAACAAGACAAAAGCTCTCAGGCCTTGTTGGCAAATGAAACAGAAGAGCCATTGCATTCAGGATTAGACGCCTGTGTAAAATAGAAAACTTTTCAGCATTCACCGGTGAATGAAGCATGCTTTGCTACCAATGGCTGTGGAGATCTGGTTCCAGTCAGTGCAGCACATGAAGTTGCAGTCTGCTCACAAAATGCTCCCTGCCTTGTATAGTGTTTATACAGGGAAGCTCTCAGATTGAGGGATGAGAGCATGCACAAAGCCAGCTGAATACAGACTGCCAGTGAACAGCAGTGCAGCGCAGGCTGGAATAGCGTGACCCCAGGAATACCCACCTTCAACACCAGTTTCACATAGGCTCTCTGTGCTTATTCATGAATGAAAACGGCACAGCATTGGTAGTCCTGATTAGGTTTACATGCAACAGGGAAAAACAATTTGGAATTCTCCCCATCAAGAGATAATGCTCTCCTGCTCGTAACTGTGGAGTACTTATGTCACTCATGGGGACAGTATGTATTGCAGATTTCTATCCGTGGAACACGGATGTTCCACTCTCCTAAGAAAAGGCCCTCTTGGGAAAGGAACACAAATCAAGGGGACAGGGTGAGAATGAGCTATTACAGCAGGGAGCAATGAAGAATAATAGTCACGGCAAAGAGATAACACTGCAGCACACGTTTGGCACAGATTTAACCTAGGAAGATGCCTGTGCACTACAGCCTACGAAAGACAACTCGGAACAGCAGTCCACAGTGTAATTGCTTTCCCAACACAGGAAAAGGTATAGAGAAAGAAAAATTGAGAATTCTTCTCCCGGGTCACACACAGTGCTTTCACACACGTAATGTGAGTGTCTCAGATCTCTCATTGTGGAACTATGGAGTTGAGCACTCCTGAACGTGAAATGTTGACAGGCAGCACGCCAAAGCAGTCACCCTGTAGAGCGAAGTAGACATGAAAGAGAACTAGTGACAAACAGGATTACAGCATGCACCAATGCCTTATGGGACTCAATGCCAGAAAATAACAATGCAGCACATTTTCACGCAGCTTTTTCCAAGGCAGTTTCACATTCCAAACAAGCACAACCAAGGCATTCAGCTCTTTCCCGTCAAGGCGTTTGGCACAGTAACTGTGTATCCAATGACACAAAAATTTTAAAGGGAGAATCGTTTCAGATTGCACCCACTAAATTCACCGGGTAATGCATCCTTACTGTACTATGCAGTTCCCTTTGCCCACCATGTGGCACCATTGAGCTGCACATTCCAATACGTGTCCTATTAAAGAACTCTTAGGTGAAACAAATGCACTCTGCAGAGCATCACTACCAAGGAGAAGAAAACTGTGAGACTCATGTCTTGCAGCATGCACCAAGCTAAAATAACATTGATAGCCCATAAATAGTGCAGCACACATTGGAAAACCTCTGTCGCAAGGAAGATGCACTTTCACAACAAGCCTAACAGAGGCCGTCTACGCTTACTCAGCAAGGCAAATGGGGAAGTAACTGCCTTTCGTCTCATAGAGAAACGCCAACGGGTAAAACTTCTTAGTATTCAAACGGACTGCAAGTACTGCTTTTCTACAAGTAAGTGTGGAGCACTCATTTGCTTCAGTGTGGCACATATTACATGCTCATTCCTGTTTGTGAAGTATTGACACAACCCTCTGCTGTGCTCAATCAAGCTGTACCTTGAGAATCATTTATTGCACCGTACACCAAGCAGGAAGAAAACTAGCAGAAAATAAATAATAATGCAGTAACCTTTTGACACAGCGTTTTCCAACCTGATACAGACTCACAACAAGCAAGCGAAGCCTGTCAGCTCTTACTCGTAAAGGCCAACGGAAGAGCAATTGCTTTGAATAGAACCGGACATTTTAAATCAAAGACATTTTGGATTTCAATAGGTGAACAAATAATGCTTTCCCAAAAATCACAGTGAATCGGTCATTTCACTAGGTGGCACAATGTAGTTGTGCGTGTTTACACAGGAAACATAGAATACAGCTCAGTGAGGCATATGCACTCAGTGTAGTATAATATACCTTGAAGAGCAACCGGGAGAATCAGGTATGACACAAAAGACAGAGCCAGTATCATACTTGTTGCCCCATTCAGTGAGGTGCAGTTTTGTGGAATGTCTCCCATGGAAGACTCTGATTTTCCGAAAACAAGACAAGAGCTCTCAGGCCTTGTTGGCAAATGAAACAGAAGAGCCATTGCATTCAGGATTAGACGCCTGTGTAAAATAGAAAACTTTTCAGCATTCACCGGTGAATGAAGCATGCTTTGCTACCAATGGCTGTGGAGATCTGGTTCCAGTCAGTGCAGCACATGAAGTTGCAGTCTGCTCACAAAATGCTCCCTGCCTTGTATAGTGTTTATACAGGGAAGCTCTCAGATTGAGGGATGAGAGCATGCCCAAAGCCAGCTGAATACAGACTGCCAATGAACAGCAGTGCAGCGCAGGCTGGAATAGCGTGACCCCAGGAATACCCACCTTCAACACCAGTTTCACATAGGCTCTCTGTGCTTATTCATGAATAAAAACGGCACAGCATTGGTAATCCTGATTAGATTTACATGCAACAGGGAAAAACAATTTGGAATTCTCCCCATCAAGAGATAATGCTCTCCTGCTCGTAACTGTGGAGTACTTATGTCACTCATGGGGACAGTATGTATTGCAGATTTCTATCCGTGAAACACGGATGTTCCACTCTCCTAAGAAAAGGCCCTCTTGGGAAAGGAACACAAATCAAGGGGACAGGGTGAGAATGAGCTATTACAGCAGGGAGCAATGAAGAATAATAGTCACAGCAAAGAGATAACACTGCAGCACACATTTGGCACAGATTTAACCAAGGAAGATGCCTGTGCACTACAGCCTACGAAAGACAACTCCGAACAGCAGTCCACAGTGTAATTGCTTTCCCATAACAGGAAAAGGTATAGAGAAAGAAAAATTGAGAATTCTTCTCCCGGGTCACACACAGTGCTTTCACACACGTAATGTGAATGTCTCAGATCTCTCATTGTGGAACTATGGAGTTGAGCACTCCTGAACGTGAAATGTTGACAGGCAGCACGCCAAAGCAGTCACCCTGTAGAGCGAAGTAGACATGAAAGGGAACTAGTGACAAACAGGATTACAGCATGCACCAATGCCTTATGGGACTCAATGCCAGAAAATAACAGTGCAGCACATTTTCACGCAGCGTTTTCCAAGGCAGTTTCACATTCCAAACAAGCACAACCAAGGCATTCAGCTCTTTCCCGTCAAGGCGTTTGGCACAGTAACTGTGTATCCTATGACACAAAAATTTGAAAGGGAGAATCGTTTCAGATTGCACCCACTGAATTCACCGGGTAATGCATCCTTACTGTACTATGCAGTTCCCTTTGCCCACCATGTGGCACCATTGAGCTGCACATTCCAATACGTGTCCTATTAAAGAACTCTTAGGTCAAACAAATGCACTCTGCAGAGCATCACTACCAAGGAGAAGAAAACTGTGAGACTCATGTCTTGCAGCATGCACCAAGCTAAAATAACATTGATAGCCCATAAATAGTGCAGCACACATTGGAAAACCTCTGTCGCAAGGAAGATGCACTTTCACAACAAGCCTAACAGAGGCCGTCTACGCTTACTCAGCAAGGCAAATGGGGAAGTAACTGCCTTTCGTCTCATAGAGAAACGCCAACGGGTAAAACTTCTTAGTATTCAAACGGACTTCAAGTACTGCTTTTCTACAAGTAAGTGTGGAGCACTCATTTGCTTCAGTGTGGCACATATTACATGCTCATTCCTGTTTGTGAAGTATTGACACAACCCTCTGCTGTGCTCAATCAAGCTGTACCTTGAGAATCGTGTATTGCACCGTACACCAAGCAGGAAGAAAACTACCAGAAAATAAATAATAATGCAGTAACCTTTTGACACAGCGTTTCCCAACCTGATACAGACTCACAACAAGCAAGCGTAGCCTGTCAGCTCTTACTCGTAAAGGCCAACGGAAGAGCAATTGCTTTGGATAGAATCAAAGACATTTTGGATGTCAATAGGTGAACAAATAATGCTTTCCCAAAAATCACAGTGAATCGGTTATTTCACTGTGTGGCACATGGAGTTGTGCGTGTTTACACAGGAAACATACAATACAGCTCAGTGAGGCATATGCACTCAATGTAGTAAAAATATACCTTGAAGAGCAACCGGGAGAATCAGGTATGACACAAAAGACAGAGCCAGTATCATACTTGTTGCCCCATTCAGTGAGGTGCAGTTTTGTGGAATGTCTCCCATGGAAGACTCTGATTTTCCGAAAACAAGACAAAGCTCTCAGGCCTTGTTGGCAAATGAAACAGAAGAGCCATTGCATTCAGGATTAGACGCCTGTGTAAAATAGAAAACTTTTCAGCATTCACCGGTGAATGAAGCATGCTTTGCTACCAATGGCTGTGGAGATCTGGTTCCAGTCAGTGCAGCACATGAAGTTGCAGTCTGCTCACAAAATGCTCCCTGCCTTGTATAGTGTTTATACAGGGAAGCTCTCAGATTGAGGGATGAGAGCATGCACAAAGCCAGCTGAATACAGACTGCCAATGAACAGCAGTGCAGCGCAGGCTGGAATAGCGTGACCCCAGGAATACCCACCTTCAACACCAGTTTCACATAGGCTCTCTGTGCTTATTCATGAATGAAAACGGCACAGCATTGGTAGTCCTGATTAGGTTTACATGCAACAGGGAAAAACAATTTGGAATTCTCCCCATCAAGAGATAATGCTCTCCTGCTCGTAACTGTGGAGTACTTATGTCACTCATGGGGACAGTATGTATTGCAGATTTCTATCCGTGAAACACGGATGTTCCACTCTCCTAAGAAAAGGCCCTCTTGGGAAAGGAACACAAATCAAGGGGACAGGGTGAGAATGAGCTATTACAGCAGGGAGCAATGAAGAATAATAGTCACAGCAAAGAGATAACACTGCAGCACACATTTGGCACAGATTTAACCAAGGAAGATGCCTGTGCACTACAGCCTACGAAAGACAACTCCGAACAGCAGTCCACAGTGTAATTGCTTTCCCATAACAGGAAAAGGTATAGAGAAAGAAAAATTGAGAATTCTTCTCCCGGGTCACACACAGTGCTTTCACACACGTAATGTGAATGTCTCAGATCTCTCATTGTGGAACTATGGAGTTGAGCACTCCTGAACGTGAAATGTTGACAGGCAGCACGCCAAAGCAGTCACCCTGTAGAGCGAAGTAGACATGAAAGGGAACTAGTGACAAACAGGATTACAGCATGCACCAATGCCTTATGGGACTCAATGCCAGAAAATAACAGTGCAGCACATTTTCACGCAGCGTTTTCCAAGGCAGTTTCACATTCCAAACAAGCACAACCAAGGCATTCAGCTCTTTCCCGTCAAGGCGTTTGGCACAGTAACTGTGTATCCTATGACACAAAAATTTGAAAGGGAGAATCGTTTCAGATTGCACCCAGTGAAATCACCTGGTTATGCATCCTTACTGTACTATGCAGTCCCCTTTGCCCACCATGTGGCAACATTGAGTTGCACATTCCAATAGGTGTCCTATTAAAGAACTCTTAGGTGAAACAAATGCACTCTGCGGAGCATCACTACCAAGGAGAAGAAAACTGTGAGACTCATGTCTTGCAGCATGCACCAAGCTAAAATAACATTGATAGCCCATAAATAGTGCAGCACACATTGGAAAACCTCTGTCGCAAGGAAGATGCACTTTCACAACAAGCCTAACAGAGGCCGTCTACGCTTACTCAGCAAGGCAAATGGGGAAGTAACTGCCTTTCGTCTCATAGAGAAACGCCAACGGGTAAAACTTTTTAGCATTCAAACAGACTTCAAGTACTGCTTTTCTACAAGTAAGTGTGGAGCACTCATTTGCTTCAGTGTGGCACATATTACATGCTCATTCCTGTTTGTGAAGTATTGACACAACCCTCTGCTGTGCTCAATCAAGCTGTACCTTGAGAATCGTGTATTGCACCGTACACCAAGCAGGAAGAAAACTACCAGAAAATAAATAATAATGCAGTAACTTTTGACACAGCGTTTCCCAACCTGATACAGACTCACAACAAGCAAGCGTAGCCTGTCAGCTCTTACTCGTAAAGGCCAACGGAAGAGCAATTGCTTTGGATAGAATCAAAGACATTTTGGATGTCAATAGGTGAACAAATAATGCTTTCCCAAAAATCACAGTGAATCGGTTATTTCACTGTGTGGCACCATGGAGTTGTGCGTGTTTACACAGGAAACATACAATACAGCTCAGTGAGGCATATGCACTCAATGTAGTATAATATACCTTGAAGAGCAACCGGGAGAATCAGGTATGACACAAAAGACAGAGCCAGTATCATACTTGTTGCCCCATTCAGTGAGGTGCAGTTTTGTGGAATGTCTCCCATGGAAGACTCTGATTTTCCGGAAACAAGACAAAGCTCTCAGGCCTTGTTGGCAAATGAAACAGAAGAGCCATTGCATTCAGGATTAGACGCCTGTGTAAAATAGAAAACTTTTCAGCATTCACCGGTGAATGAAGCATGCTTTGCTACCAATGGCTGTGGAGATCTGGTTCCAGTCAGTGCAGCACATGAAGTTGCAGTCTGCTCACAAAATGCTCCCTGCCTTGTATAGTGTTTATACAGGGAAGCTCTCAGATTGAGGGATGAGAGCATGCCAAAGCCAGCTGAATACAGACTGCCAATGAACAGCAGTGCAGCGCAGGCTGGAATAGCGTGACCCCAGGAATACCCACCTTCAACACCAGTTTCACATAGGCTCTCTGTGCTTATTCATGAATGAAAACGGCACAGCATTGGTAGTCCTGATTAGGTTTACATGCAACAGGGAAAAACAATTTGGAATTCTCCCCATCAAGAGATAATGCTCTCCTGCTCGTAACTGTGGAGTACTTATGTCACTCATGGGGACAGTATGTATTGCAGATTTCTATCCGTGAAACACGGATGTTCCACTCTCCTAAGAAAAGGCCCTCTTGGGAAAGGAACACAAATCAAGGGGACAGGGTGAGAATGAGCTATTACAGCAGGGAGCAATGAAGAATAATAGTCACAGCAAAGAGATAACACTGCAGCACACGTTTGGCACAGATTTAACCTAGGAAGATGCCTGTGCACTACAGCCTACGAAAGACAACTCGGAACAGCAGTCCACAGTGTAATTGCTTTCCCAACACAGGAAAAGGTATAGAGAAAGAAAAATTGAGAATTCTTCTCCCGGGTCACACACAGTGCTTTCACACACGTAATGTGAATGTCTCAGATCTCTCATTGTGGAACTATGGAGTTGAGCACTCCTGAACGTGAAATGTTGACAGGCAGCACGCCAAAGCAGTCACCCTGTAGAGCGAAGTAGACATGAAAGGGAACTAGTGACAAACAGGATTACAGCATGCACCAATGCCTTATGGGACTCAATGCCAGAAAATAACAGTGCAGCACATTTTCACGCAGCGTTTTCCAAGGCAGTTTCACATTCCAAACAAGCACAACCAAGGCATTCAGCTCTTTCCCGTCAAGGCGTTTGGCACAGTAACTGTGTATCCTATGACACAAAAATTTGAAAGGGAGAATCGTTTCAGATTGCACCCACTGAATTCACCGGGTAATGCATCCTTACTGTACTATGCAGTTCCCTTTGCCCACCATGTGGCACCATTGAGCTGCACATTCCAATACGTGTCCTATTAAAGAACTCTTAGGTGAAACAAATGCACTCTGCAGAGCATCACTACCAAGGAGAAGAAAACTGTGAGACTCATGTCTTGCAGCATGCACCAAGCTAAAATAACATTGATAGCCCATAAATAGTGCAGCACACATTGGAAAACCTCTGTCGCAAGGAAGATGCACTTTCACAACAAGCCTAACAGAGGCCGTCTACGCTTACTCAGCAAGGCAAATGGGGAAGTAACTGCCTTTCGTCTCATAGAGAAACGCCAACGGGTAAAACTTCTTAGTATTCAAACGGACTTCAAGTACTGCTTTTCTACAAGTAAGTGTGGAGCACTCATTTGCTTCAGTGTGGCACATATTACATGCTCATTCCTGTTTGTGAAGTATTGACACAACCTCTGCTGTGCTCAATCAAGCTGTACCTTGAGAATCTGTATTGCACCGTACACCAAGCAGGAAGAAAACTACAGAAAATAAATAATAATGCAGTAACCTTTGACACAGCGTTTCCCAACCTGATACAGACTCACAACAAGCAAGCGAAGCCTGTCAGCTCTTACTCGTAAAGGCCAACGGAAGAGCAATTGCTTTGGATAGAACCATTTTCAAAGACATTTTGGATGTCAATAGGTGAACAAATAATGCTTTCCAAAAATCACAGTGAATCGTCATTTCACTGTGTGGCACATGGAGTTGTCGTGTTTACACAGGAAACATAAATACAGCTCAGTGAGGCATATGCACTCAATGTAGTAAATATACCTTGAAGAGCAACCGGAGAATCAGGTATGACCAAAAGACAGAGCCAGTATCATACTTGTTGCCCCATTCAGTGAGGTGCAGTTTTGTGGAATGTCTCCATGGAAGACTCTGATTTTCCGGAAACAAGACAAAGCTCTCAGGCCTTGTTGGCAAATGAAACAGAAGAGCCATTGCATTCAGGATTAGACCCTGTGTAAAATAGAAAACTTTTCAGCATTCACCGGTGAATGAAGCATGCTTTGCTACCAATGGCTGTGGAGATCTGGTTCCAGTCAGTGCAGCACATGAAGTTGCAGTCTGCTCACAAAATGCTCCCTGCCTTGTATAGTGTTTATACAGGGAAGCTCTCAGAATGAGGGATGAGAGCATGCACAAAGCCAGCTGAATACAGACTGCCAATGAACAGCAGTGCAGCGCAGCTGGAATAGCGTCCCCAGGAAGACCCACTTTCAACACCAGTTTCACATAGGCTCTCGTGCTTATTCATGAATGAAAACGGCACAGCATTGGTAGTCCTGATTAGGTTTACATGCAACAGGGAAAAACAATTTGGAATTCTCCCCATCAAGAGATAATGCTCTCTGCTCGTAAGTGTGGAGTACTTATGTCACTCATGGGGGCAGTATGTATTGCAGATTTCTATCCGTGAAACACGGATGTTCCACTCTCCTAAGAAAAGGCCCTCTTGGGAAAGGAACACAATCAAGGGGACAGAGTGAGAATGAGCTATTACAGCAGGAGCAATAAGAATAATAGTCACAGCAAAGAGATAACATGCAGCACACATTTGGCACAGATTTAACCAAGGAAGATGCCTGTGCACTACAGCCTACGAAAGGCACTCCGAACAGCAGTTCACAGTGTAATTGCTTTCCCATACAGGAAAAGGTATAGAGAAAGGAAATTAGAATTCTTCTCCCGGGTCACACACAGTGCTTTTCCACACGTAATGTGTATGTCTCAGTCTCATTGGGAACTGTGGAGTTGAGCACTCCTGAACTTGAAAGTGACAGCGCACGCCAAAGCAGTCACCATGTAGAGCTTAGTAGACATGAAAGGGAACTACGAGAACAGGATTACAGCATGCACAATGCCTTATGGACTCAATGCCAGAAAATAACAGGCAGCACATTTTCACACAGCGTTTTCCAAGGCAGATTCACATTCCAAACAAGCACAACCAAGGCATTCAGCTCTTTCCCGTCAAGGCGTTTGGCAGTAATGTGTATCCTAGACACAAAATTTGAAAGGGAGAAGGTTTCAGATTGCACCCAGTGAATCACCGGGTATGCATCCTTACTGTACTATGCAGTTCCCTTTGCCCACCATGTGGCAACATTGAGTGCACATTCCAATAGTGTCCTATTAAAGAACTCTTAGGTAAACAAATGCACTCTGCAGAGCATCACTACCAAGAGAAGAAAACTGTGAGACTCATGTTTGCAGCATGCACCAAGCTAAAATAACATTGATAGCCCATAAATAGTGCAGCACACATTGGAAAACCTCTGTCGCAAGGAAGATGCACTTTCACAACAAGCCTAACAGAGGCCGTCTACGCTTACTCAGCAAGGCAAATGGGGAAGTAACTGCCTTTCGTCATAGAGAAACGCCAACGGGTAAAACTTTTTAGCATTCAAACAGACTTCAAGTACTGCTTTTCTACAAGTAAGTGTGGAGCACTCATTTGCTTCAGTGTGGCACATATTACATGCTCATTCCTGTTTGTGAAGTATTGACACAACCCTCTGCTGTGCTCAATCAAGCTGTACCTTGAGAATCGTGTATTGCACCGTCACCAAGCAGGAAGAAAACTACCAGAAAATAAATAATAATGCAGTAACCTTTTGACACAGCGTTTCCCAACCTGATACAGACTCACAACAAGCAAGCGTAGCCTGTCAGCTCTTACTCGTAAAGGCCAACGGAAGAGCAATTGCTTTGGATAGAATCAAAGACATTTTGGATGTCAATAGGTGAACAAATAATGCTTTCCCAAAAATCACAGTGAATCGGTTATTTCACTGTGTGGCACCATGGAGTTGTGCGTGTTTACACAGGAAACATACAATACAGCTCAGTGAGGCATATGCACTCAATGTAGTATAATATACCTTGAAGAGCAACCGGGAGAATCAGGTATGACACAAAAGACAGAGCCAGTATCATACTTGTTGCCCCATTCAGTGAGGTGCAGTTTTGTGGAATGTCTCCCATGGAAGACTCTGATTTTCCGAAACAAGACAAAGCTCTCAGGCCTTGTTGGCAAATGAAACAGAAGAGCCATTGCATTCAGGATTAGACGCCTGTGTAAAATAGAAAACTTTTCAGCATTCACCGGTGAATGAAGCATGCTTTGCTACCAATGGCTGTGGAGATCTGGTTCCAGTCAGTGCAGCACATGAAGTTGCAGTCTGCTCACAAAATGCTCCCTGCCTTGTATAGTGTTTATACAGGGAAGCTCTCAGATTGAGGGATGAGAGCATGCACAAAGCCAGCTGAATACAGACTGCCAATGAACAGCAGTGCAGCGCAGCTGGAATAGCGTGCCCCAGGAATACCCACCTTCAACACCAGTTTCACATAGGCTCTCTGTGCTTATTCATGAATGAAAACGGCACAGCATTGGTAGTCCTGATTAGGTTTACATGCAACAGGGAAAAACAATTTGGAATTCTCCCCATCAAGAGATAATGCTCTCCTGCTCGTAACTGTGGAGTACTTATGTCACTCATGGGGACAGTATGTATTGCAGATTTCTATCCGTGAAACACGGATGTTCCACTCTCCTAAGAAAAGGCCCTCTTGGGAAAGGAACACAAATCAAGGGGACAGGGTGAGAATGAGCTATTACAGCAGGGAGCAATGAAGAATAATAGTCACAGCAAAGAGATAACACTGCAGCACACATTTGGCACAGATTTAACCAAGGAAGATGCCTGTGCACTACAGCCTACGAAAGACAACTCCGAACAGCAGTCCACAGTGTAATTGCTTTCCCATAACAGGAAAAGGTATAGAGAAAGAAAAATTGAGAATTCTTCTCCCGGGTCACACACAGTGCTTTCACACACGTAATGTGAATGTCTCAGATCTCTCATTGTGGAACTATGGAGTTGAGCACTCCTGAACGTGAAATGTTGACAGGCAGCACGCCAAAGCAGTCACCCTGTAGAGCGAAGTAGACATGAAAGGGAACTAGTGACAAACAGGATTACAGCATGCACCAATGCCTTATGGGACTCAATGCCAGAAAATAACAGTGCAGCACATTTTCACGCAGCGTTTTCCAAGGCAGTTTCACATTCCAAACAAGCACAACCAAGGCATTCAGCTCTTTCCCGTCAAGGCGTTTGGCACAGTAACTGTGTATCCTATGACACAAAAATTTGAAAGGGAGAATCGTTTCAGATTGCACCCACTGAATTCACCGGGTAATGCATCCTTACTGTACTATGCAGTTCCCTTTGCCCACCATGTGGCACCATTGAGCTGCACATTCCAATACGTGTCCTATTAAAGAACTCTTAGGTCAAACAAATGCACTCTGCAGAGCATCACTACCAAGGAGAAGAAAACTGTGAGACTCATGTCTTGCAGCATGCACCAAGCTAAAATAACATTGATAGCCCATAAATAGTGCAGCACACATTGGAAAACCTCTGTCGCAAGGAAGATGCACTTTCACAACAAGCCTAACAGAGGCCGTCTACGCTTACTCAGCAAGGCAAATGGGGAAGTAACTGCCTTTCGTCTCATAGAGAAACGCCAACGGGTAAAACTTCTTAGTATTCAAACGGACTTCAAGTACTGCTTTTCTACAAGTAAGTGTGGAGCACTCATTTGCTTCAGTGTGGCACATATTACATGCTCATTCCTGTTTGTGAAGTATTGACACAACCCTCTGCTGTGCTCAATCAAGCTGTACCTTGAGAATCGTGTATTGCACCGTACACCAAGCAGGAAGAAAACTACCAGAAAATAAATAATAATGCAGTAACCTTTTGACACAGCGTTTCCCAACCTGATACAGACTCACAACAAGCAAGCGTAGCCTGTCAGCTCTTACTCGTAAAGGCCAACGGAAGAGCAATTGCTTTGGATAGAATCAAAGACATTTTGGATGTCAATAGGTGAACAAATAATGCTTTCCCAAAAATCACAGTGAATCGGTTATTTCACTGTGTGGCACATGGAGTTGTGCGTGTTTACACAGGAAACATACAATACAGCTCAGTGAGGCATATGCACTCAATGTAGTATAATATACCTTGAAGAGCAACCGGGAGAATCAGGTATGACACAAAAGACAGAGCCAGTATCATACTTGTTGCCCCATTCAGTGAGGTGCAGTTTTGTGGAATGTCTCCCATGGAAGACTCTGATTTTCCGGAAACAAGACAAGAGCTCTCAGGCCTTGTTGGCAAATGAAACAGAAGAGCCATTGCATTCAGGATTAGACGCCTGTGTAAAATAGAAAACTTTTCAGCATTCACCGGTGAATGAAGCATGCTTTGCTACCAATGGCTGTGGAGATCTGGTTCCAGTCAGTGCAGCACATGAAGTTGCAGTCTGCTCACAAAATGCTCCCTGCCTTGTATAGTGTTTATACAGGGAAGCTCTCAGATTGAGGGATGAGAGCATGCACAAAGCCAGCTGAATACAGACTGCCAATGAACAGCAGTGCAGCGCAGGCTGGAATAGCGTGCCCCAGGAATACCCACCTTCAACACCAGTTTCACATAGGCTCTCTGTGCTTATTCATGAATGAAAACGGCACAGCATTGGTAGTCCTGATTAGGTTTACATGCAACAGGGAAAAACAATTTGGAATTCTCCCCATCAAGAGATAATGCTCTCCTGCTCGTAACTGTGGAGTACTTATGTCACTCATGGGGACAGTATGTATTGCAGATTTCTATCCGTGAAACACGGATGTTCCACTCTCCTAAGAAAAGGCCCTCTTGGGAAAGGAACACAAATCAAGGGGACAGGGTGAGAATGAGCTATTACAGCAGGGAGCAATGAAGAATAATAGTCACAGCAAAGAGATAACACTGCAGCACACATTTGGCACAGATTTAACCAAGGAAGATGCCTGTGCACTACAGCCTACGAAAGACAACTCCGAACAGCAGTCCACAGTGTAATTGCTTTCCCATACAGGAAAAGGTATAGAGAAAGAAAAATTGAGAATTCTTCTCCCGGGTCACACACAGTGCTTTCACACACGTAATGTGAATGTCTCAGATCTCTCATTGTGGAACTATGGAGTTGAGCACTCCTGAACGTGAAATGTTGACAGGCAGCACGCCAAAGCAGTCACCCTGTAGAGCGAAGTAGACATGAAAGGGAACTAGTGACAAACAGGATTACAGCATGCACCAATGCCTTATGGGACTCAATGCCAGAAAATAACAGTGCAGCACATTTTCACGCAGCGTTTTCCAAGGCAGTTTCACATTCCAAACAAGCACAACCAAGGCATTCAGCTCTTTCCCGTCAAGGCGTTTGGCACAGTAACTGTGTATCCTATGACACAAAAATTTGAAAGGGAGAATCGTTTCAGATTGCACCCACTGAAATTCACCGGGTAATGCATCCTTACTGTACTATGCAGTTCCCTTTGCCCACCATGTGGCACCATTGAGCTGCACATTCCAATACGTGTCCTATTAAAGAACTCTTAGGTGAAACAAATGCACTCTGCAGAGCATCACTACCAAGGAGAAGAAAACTGTGAGACTCATGTCTTGCAGCATGCACCAAGCTAAAATAACATTGATAGCCCATAAATAGTGCAGCACACATTGGAAAACCTCTGTCGCAAGGAAGATGCACTTTCACAACAAGCCTAACAGAGGCCGTCTACGCTTACTCAGCAAGGCAAATGGGGAAGTAACTGCCTTTCGTCTCATAGAGAAACGCCAACGGGTAAAACTTCTTAGTATTCAAACGGACTTCAAGTACTGCTTTTCTACAAGTAAGTGTGGAGCACTCATTTGCTTCAGTGTGGCACATATTACATGCTCATTCCTGTTTGTGAAGTATTGACACAACCCTCTGCTGTGCTCAATCAAGCTGTACCTTGAGAATCGTGTATTGCACCGTACACCAAGCAGGAAGAAAACTACCAGAAAATAAATAATAATGCAGTAACCTTTTGACACAGCGTTTCCCAACCTGATACAGACTCACAACAAGCAAGCGTAGCCTGTCAGCTCTTACTCGTAAAGGCCAACGGAAGAGCAATTGCTTTGGATAGAATCAAAGACATTTTGGATGTCAATAGGTGAACAAATAATGCTTTCCCAAAAATCACAGTGAATCGGTTATTTCACTGTGTGGCACATGGAGTTGTGCGTGTTTACACAGGAAACATACAATACAGCTCAGTGAGGCATATGCACTCAATGTAGTATAATATACTTGAAGAGCAACCGGGAAATCAGGTATGACACAAAAGACAGAGCCAGTATCATACTTGTTGCCCCATTCAGTGAGGTGCAGTTTTGTGGAATGTCTCCCATGGAAGACTCTGATTTTCCGGAAACAAGACAAAGCTCTCAGGCCTTGTTGGCAAATGAAACAGAAGAGCCATTGCATTCAGGATTAGACGCCTGTGTAAAATAGAAAACTTTTCAGCATTCACCGGTGAATGAAGCATGCTTTGCTACCAATGGCTGTGGAGATCTGGTTCCAGTCAGTGCAGCACATGAAGTTGCAGTCTGCTCACAAAATGCTCCCTGCCTTGTATAGTGTTTATACAGGGAAGCTCTCAGATTGAGGGATGAGAGCATGCACAAAGCCAGCTGAATACAGACTGCCAATGAACAGCAGTGCAGCGCAGGCTGGAATAGCGTGTCCCCAGGAATACCCACCTTCAACACCAGTTTCACATAGGCTCTCTGTGCTTATTCATGAATGAAAACGGCACAGCATTGGTAGTCCTGATTAGGTTTACATGCAACAGGGAAAAACAATTTGGAATTCTCCCCATCAAGAGATAATGCTCTCCTGCTCGTAACTGTGGAGTACTTATGTCACTCATGGGGACAGTATGTATTGCAGATTTCTATCCGTGAAACACGGATGTTCCACTCTCCTAAGAAAAGGCCCTCTTGGGAAAGGAACACAAATCAAGGGGACAGGGTGAGAATGAGCTATTACAGCAGGGAGCAATGAAGAATAATAGTCACAGCAAAGAGATAACACTGCAGCACACATTTGGCACAGATTTAACCAAGGAAGATGCCTGTGCACTACAGCCTACGAAAGACAACTCCGAACAGCAGTCCACAGTGTAATTG